>CAVNYN010270095.1:0-23180 GCA_963692815.1 Nyctanthes arbor-tristis
TACCATCCCATATTAAAATCAATCGCCCTCCTTGCAGCATCTTGATCTTCTTGAGATTTAGTAAGACCCTCGAAATAGATACAGCAATTTGACATGCCTATCTTGCCTCCCTGACTTTTCTTCAAATTTATCATATAATTTTAATAGATGATCATGAATATGCCAAATCAAAATTAATTAATTAAACCGAGACTAAGACTGATAGCTCATGTGGTAATATAAAGAGGACCCTTTACCAAGAAATGGATCTGGGTTTGTGTCTAAGCTGATGTCCCTTTGCGAGTTCCCCCAGTTGCATAAAAAAACAATTAAAAAGATAATTATGAAGAAAGAAATAAATAAATATGTGCGAGTTACCTTATACTTTTTCCTATATATATTAACAGCATGTGCATGACAGAGGATTAAATTGTGTGCCACAATATATGGTTCTGTGCCTGGATTCCCCTCAATTTGATGATTAATAGCTCGCGTGGTAGCCATAGGTGAACTTCTCTGGAGAAGGACAAGCTTTGAGAGCTGGTTTGCACTTTTTGGAGGAGCACCACGATTAGGTGGGAATCCGCCAGTTACATATCCTTGAACACAGTAGGACCATGGCTCGTTTAGTGTTATCCATATTTTAACTCGATCGCCAAATTCCCAGAAGCAAATCTCGTCAAATTCACAAAAATCTTGCCTAGATTGTATATACACAAAATAATATACTTTATAAATCTTGTGAACATTTTTGACGAATTATGCCAGTTGATGCATATACACTTACACAATTTTCTCACTTAGGAAGCCTTGGTATTCTTGCTCCAGGTACGCGGGAGTATCCCAGTGAAATAGAGTTGCACAGGGCTCAATCCCTGACCCGAGCCCACAATCAAAAGGGGGGAAAAGTGAACAACAACAAAAAATAATAATAAATTTTCTTTCGTAAATAATAATAGTTTTTCCCCCAAAAAAAGGGCATTGTGTAATTGAGTCTGACCTGCTGCCACAAGTTCATCTATGAGATCATTATAGAATTTAATTCCATCTCTACTTGTTCCACCAGAAATTCGTCCTCCTGAATTACAAGCATATACCATGCAAATGAAGATAATACTTTAATGACCCCTTGTCACCCCTTGTTCACGCTTACAAAGTGTTAGCGTGCCCACCATGTATATTATGGAGAAATGCATGTACAATATTAAAACATTGCATATGTCACCTCAACAGAAGTGAACACATTAATACATGCCCACCACATACAAGAATTAAGCAATCAAATTCAACAATAACTAATATATATATAAGAGAATTGGTAATTAATTGTCCATACTTGGGAGGATTCTGGTCCATGCAATTGAAAATCTATAGGATTTTATACCCAACTTCTTCATCGCTTTGACATCTTCCTGGAACATTATTATGTTACAACAATGAGTACAACTAGCAGGGAAAAACACCATGGAAAAAATTGCTGATACCTACTCGGAACCGATGATAGTGATCAATAGCAATACGCCCGTTGCTACCATCAGCAATGGCACCTGCCAATCAAATATTTGCACCAGCTTAAAAGGTGACCATTATTAAGAAGACTATACAAGAGTAGCCCATAGCTCCCATATATTTAGCTAATAGTTATTGGCCGCGAAATAGCGACTTATTGTAAGAGACCAATCTTGAAATTCACGAGCTCATTTTTTTGGTCTGAATTAATCTGCTTGCTCAAGTCAGTCTATTGCGCTTTTCTATTACATTAGAATTTGGAACTACAACAATAATGGGCACGTTAGTACGTGAGAGCGTATAATCACTTCTATTAGATAGAAGACAAGAGAAAGAAAACGCACCTGGATTAGTGGTTGTGAATTTATCCCAAATGCTCTCTCCTTTGCCTGCTTCTTTCCATCCCCCTTCAATCTATGTACAAATTAAACAAGTCCAAAATTTAGTTGAATAAGTGGTTGGAGGAGCTAAACTTTCAAAATGCTACGCTATTGAACAAAATACAAATCTGAAATACAAAAATTGTTGAGATAGTCGTACGTATAACATTCAAAGATATTGTTTATCACATGCCTGATAAGCTGACGTTGCAGCGCCAAATAAAAAATCTTTTGAAAAATCAGAGCGCTTAACTTCTTCCGTAGGAAATACTACTATGTTTGAGGCCATCTCATAATTGACTGGATAATCACTGTGTGACTCTTCATGGCCACTGATGATCATCTCTGAGTTGTTTTGGGTACTCATTGCCACAAATTAGTATAAATTGAGAGCACAATATTGGAGTAGTTTAAGATGGTCTATTTATAGAGAATAGCTATTAAAAAATTACTTCCTGGGTCCCTAAACTCATGAACAAGTTTGAGAAGGGCCAAAATCCCATTATGTAAATATTCATAATGATTAAAATGTACAGAAAATGTTAAGAAAATCATTATTTCAAACTCCATGGGCAAGTTTGATATTCTCAATTAGGCGAGCTAAAAATTTAAATATTCCATCCGATTGTTACATAGATGATAGGTGGTATCGGTGGAATAAAGGGAACAATATTATTTTTTTAATTTTTAAAGAAAATAATATTCCTTTAATGTATTTCTAAATAAATTAATCATTTTTATATATCCCTTTAATTAATTAATCCACTTAATACAATTGTATATATGAGAAAATGTTTAGGGAAACGGTCTTTATATACTCTCCATTCGTCCCATATATTTAGCCTTATTCAATTTTTACAATGATTAAGAATTGTGTTGGAAAGATATATTTTTTAAATTGTATTCCTAATTTACTCTCATTTAATGAATGAACATAGTTTAAAATTAATAGTTTTTACAGCTAAATATTAAGTATGGTTAACTTAGTAAAATAATATAAATTAGTCTTCTTAATAAAGAAATAAATATATATATATAGAACATCCAAAAATCGAAAACAAGCCAATATATGTGGGACAGAGGGAGTGCTTTGTACCTAGTGTGCCTACCCACTCAATGATGCAATTTTCAAAAATTATGTTACGTTCATTCATGCATCTTTTACTTATTTTCTTTAGACTAACTATACCCAAATGTTCTACCCCAAAGGACTACATGATATAACCCTAAGTTTAATTAAGATAAAAATATATATGAAAAACAAAAAAAAAAGAAACCAGGTGACGTGGCATCTTTTATAAGGTCCAAGTTCGAAGCCCACCAACTGCGAGTTGTGTCAGTTTTTCCAATATTTATGTTTATTGTATACTTCTTTACATTGTGCTATAGTAGGATGGAAATCTAAACGCATTTGTATTATTTATAAAACAGATTTTATATGTACCTATAAAAAGAAACCAACTAATAATGTCAAACAATTAATATGAAGAACTAACTTTGAGATGTATGGACCATGCATTTTGTCCTTTTTTTATTATCTTTGAAAATAAAAGATTGTAAAGATTCACATGCAAGGCATGTCGTAAGAAAGCAATAGAAGAGTACAAATTAATGGGGGTAGTACTATTTATTTAAATTGGAGACAAATCTCTAATTTAGTTGACATTTGTACATTAGAGGATGAGAAGATAATCATAAATACATGGAATCATTTATCCATTTATTATTCCAATGAAAAAATGGCAAATAGACCGGTCTCCCGTCTAAATAAATAGTATTATTACAAATTAATATATGGCCCAGGCCAAAACCTAGCGCATTTATGTCTCAATAATGGATAATGCTATTCATATTCGAGGCCATCTCATAATTGGCTGGATAAAAACTGTGTGGCTCTTCACGGCCACTGATAATCATCTCTGAGTTGTTTTGGGTACTCATTGCTACGAATTAGTATGGATTGAGAGCATAATATTGGAGTAGTTTAAGATGGTCTACTTATTGGGAATAGTTATTAAAAAATTACTTCCTGGGTCCCTAAACTCATGAAAAAGCCTGAGAAGGGCAAGAATCCCACTACGTAAATATTCATAATGATTAAAATGATTAAAATGTACAGAAAGTATTAAGAAAGTCAGTATTTATTCAAACTCCTTGGGCAAGTTTGATATTCTCAAATTAGACAAGATAAAAATTTAAATAGTCCATCTTTCCCATTTATATAGTTCATCTTTCTTTTTTTTTTTTTTTTTTGACTCAGTTACATAATCTCATTTATATATTAAAGAGTTTATTTTATATTACTCTACAAGTATAGCTTTATTTAATATTATAATTATTTCTATTTATTAATTTTAAAATTAATCATAAAATAAGGACAAATTATGAATAGCACAAAATTTACTTTGCCACCAACATTTTTAAACCTTGTGAAAAGCTAAAATAGATCAAATAATTGAGACTGAGGGAATACAAGTTGTTACATAGATGATAGGTGGCATCAGGGTGAATAAAGGGAACCAACAATTTTTTTTTTGAGTTTTAAAGAAAATAATATTCTTTTAATGTGTTTCTAAATAAATTAATCATTTTTATATATCCCATTAATACACTTGATACAATTGCATATGAGAAAATGTTTAGTGAAATGGTCTTTATATACTCCCCATTCATCCCATATATATTGCCTTATTTCAATTTTCACAATTATTAAGAATTGTGTTGGAAAGATACATTTTTTAAGTTATATTCCTAATTTACTCTCATTTAATGAATGAATATAATTTAACATTAATGGTTGTTACAACTAAATATTAAATATGGTTAACTTAGAAAAATAATGTATATTAATCTTCTCAATAAAGAAATAAATCTATATATGTATAGAACATCTAAAAATCGAAAACAAGAAAATATATGTGGGATGGAGGGAGTACTTTGTACCTAGTGCGCCCACCTACTCAATGATGCAATTTTCAAAAATTATGCTACGTTCATTCATGCATCTTTTACTTATTTTCTTTAGGCTAACTATACCCAAATGTTCTACCCCAGAGGTTGATATAACCCTAAGTTTATTTAAGATAAAAATATATATGAAGAATGACAAAAAAAAAAAGAAAAAAAAAGAAACCAACTGCGAGTTGTGTCATTTTTTCCAATATTTATGTTTGTTGTATACTTCTTTACATTGTGCTTTAGTAGGATGTAAATCTATACGCATTTGTATTGTTTATAACACAAATTGTATATGTACTTACAAAAAGCAACCAACTAATAATGCCAAACAATTAATATGAAGAACTAACTTTGAGATGCATGGAACATGCATTTTGTCCTTTTATTATTATTTTCGAAAATTAAAGATTGTAAAGATTCACATGCAAGACATATTGTAAGAAAGGCGATAGAAGATACAAATTAATGAGTAGTACTATTTATATAGATTGGAAACAAGTATCCAGCTTGACTAACATTTGTACATCCGAAGATGAGTAGATAATCATAAATATATAGAGGCATCCATTCATTTATTATTCCAATGAGAAAATAACAAATAGAGCGGTCTAAAGTCTAGAGAAATGACATTATTTCGAATTAATATATGGTCCAAGCCAAAACCTAATGCATTTATCTCTTAATAATGCTATTCATACACGTGGTAGTTATCAATTTATCACCATTTTTTGTGGAAATATGCCTCTTTAGTAATAAATGATACATGTGTTACATTCTAAATAACAACAAACAAATTAAATGGCCTCATGAAAATCGAAACCCAAGATGTCTTGTTCCTATTATGAGTATGTACACAACCAAAAACCAACGACGGATAATAACATTATGAATTTATGATCTTTTCATAGAGTCAGTCTCAACAGTGTCCTCTTAGAATAATTTCCAAACAGGGAATATGTACCATGCATCATTTTTAGAATTGTGACCACCTTTATTTAGCCGGTGACCACACTTTTTGTCCTAGGGAAAAATAGGCAATTAATGCATAATTTTTTTTAGTACTATATAAAAATTGAAATGTAATCTTTTTAATTTTTGAAATAAATTCATTTGTTTAAGAATTTTATTTTGCCCACGCATGCAAGTTATTATGCATGCATATAACATATGTCACACATCTAGGCAACAAGCTTGGGTTGCTTGTAGCTTAGATGTTTGACACATATACTCGTATACCTAATAACATGCATGCATGTAGGCAAATTAAATTCTTGAAATTCATTTACTTACCAATAGATTTTTATGTTTAGCCAGAAATTATATATACATGGCACGGCTAATCAGTACTATTTACCTCTAATGTTTGAGGTTTCTGTGCTTTTCATCCCTATCATTTCAAACCTAGCAATTACACCCTCAATTTCAACATTTTTTACGCCATATATTCTTTCCATTAATTGATGTTAGTTTGACCGTCAAACAGGTCAATTTTTTTTCTTTTAACTAAAAGATTAAGATACAATCAAATATTAAAACTTAAATTTTGGCTAATTAGCACTATTTACCCCCAAACATTTGGATTTGTTGTGATTTTCCTTCCTATTGTTTAATTCAAACATGGCACTCATACAATTAATTACAATCTTTCTAACACAATCTATCACTTTCGTTAAAATCTTTTAGTTTATCATTGTATGGTCATCTTTTTTTCCGAAAAGACCAAGATGCCTTGAAATCTTGAGAGAATTGGAAATCAAAAAAAATAGAACAAAAAATAATTCTTCTCAAGTCCTTTTACCCCACGCCAAAACCAGTACTAACAAAAAATTATCATCAAATTAAAAAGTTCTAAGAAGTGGGAGAGTAAAAAATAGCCTAAAGCAAAAGAAGTTTGAATAATTTAATTCATTTAAGTTGGAAATTAAGTAAGATCTTCACTAATTATAATATAATATTATTAAAAAGGGGATTTGAAAATCTAAAAAGACTCAACTAGTAATTTAATGTGTTAAGGGCATCTTGGTCTTTTAGTGAAAAAATTGACTATTTTACGGTCAAACTAATATTAATTGACGGAAAGGATATATGGTGTAAGAAATGTTGAAATTTGAGCGTGTAATTGTTGGGTTTGAAACGATAAGGATAAAAAATATAGAAAACTCAAATGTTAAGGGTAAATAGTGCTAATTAGCCTACACTGACACATTTTCAGTAATTTTTTAAACTTACGTTTGAATCACACTCTTCACAATAGCATACTTTAATTGTTTTATTTATACTCCCTCCATCTCAAAAAGATAGTCTAATATACTATTTTTGTCTGTCTCAAAAGGAAAATCAACTTGCTATATTGAACATATCTTTAATTTTTCTTTTCCATACATACCCCTAATTAATGTATTGCTATTACTTCACATCAACCGCCTATGTATGAAAAGTATTTTCAACTTTATTAACCATTATTTTTTAATCTGTGTGAAAATAAATATTAGATTATTTTTGTAGGATATCCAGAGTATTTTGTTTTGGCTACTACTAGAAAAATGATCTCTGTTAAACAAAAGAGTTCATTTCCACAACCTCCTAATATGTGTAGCGTGTGTGGATACATGTCACGTGTTTCTAAAATACACATGGCATGTGTGAATTACACATAACATGCATCTATATATACCACATAGAGTGGGACAAAACCCCGTGAGGATTTTAAAAATTTTCCTCAAAGGAAAATCACAAAGATTAAACAAATAAACCTAATAATTATGCGCATATATGTGTGTATATGTGTGTGTGGCTTAGTTACACAAATGGCCCCTAACCTTTGCCTTAGCCTCCCAAATGGCCCCAAGCCTTCCAATTCTATGCTGAATGTCCCTAACGTTTGCTTATTCCTTTGGAGATCGCCCTTTCCGTTCCATCCAAATTCCCTATTAAAATAACGTATGGTCTACACAAGGCTATTTGGAACAGTTTGAAAATTTTATTGAGTTTCCATTATTGTGTTATGAGTTCTCAATCGATCTTAGATGTGAACTAGACTGAGTATTCTTTTCTAGTTT
The DNA here is from genome assembly GCA_963692815.1 of Nyctanthes arbor-tristis. Taxonomy (NCBI): domain Eukaryota; kingdom Viridiplantae; phylum Streptophyta; class Magnoliopsida; order Lamiales; family Oleaceae; genus Nyctanthes; species Nyctanthes arbor-tristis. The sequence continues at coordinate 7,886 of CAVNYN010270095.1, forward strand.
GGTTTATTGTTTGCATGTTAAGGTAGTGGCTATTGGAAATATTTTTGAAATTTTGTTGGTTATTCATTTTTTTTTTTCGAGAAGTCGACTGAGATGAATTATCCAAAAAGGCCAGCACATTTGTTAAATAGAATAAATTTAGAAATTACCTAACAAGAAACCTTTGATCCAAGTTTCTGTTTATCCTCACTAAGATTTCCATTCCAATAGAAATCATGGTGCATTTTTTAGGAGAGGTGGTTGACTTTTCTATCATGGCGGGAATAATAAATAATGAAGTATCTTAATAACTTAATAGATTCATATGTCCTTGGATGTGAAAAGATTGTGAGCAACACACTACTTTAACAGGGATTTTGGATGGAATTGGACGGCAAGGGCTATCTCTGAAGGAATCAACAAACGTTAGCAGTGTACAGCATAGAAAGGAAAGGTTAGGGGCATTTGCGAAGCGAAGGCAAAGGTTAGGGGCCATTTGCATAATTAAGCCATATATATATATATATATATATATATATATATATAAGATAATTGATTGAGCAATTAATGAGGTTGATGAGCATTCAATGAAAGGCCCGTGAATGAAAAAGATAATTGGCTGAGCAATTAATGAGGCAGAAGATGGACCCCTGTGAGCGTTCATGAATGAAATGTCCGTGAATGAAAAAGATAACCGATTGAGCAATTGATATATGGAAAGAGGAGGTAGATGTGAGCAAACTAGAAGAAGAAGACATAGCTTATGATGTGTTTCTTCTTTAATATCCTTAGGTAATTATTATTATTATTATTGAAAGGCCCATGCAATTTGTGAATGAAAAACACGCGAATTAAACATTGTCAATATATAAAGCGAGGATAGTGTGAATACCGAACTCCTCCTATTGTCAATGTCAACTAAACATTATCCAGTACTTCATCATTAACTCCATCCTTTTATATTAATTAATGACATATGGAATTATTGTCTTTTACATTTATTATTTTTAGAGCATTTACATTGATAGTATTAAACTAGATTGTTAGTGAAATTGTTAGTTAACAACTCAAAAAAATTATTAGATTAGTACTATTAAGAAAGTTATTAAAAGAATCCTTTTTAGTTAGTTATTAACATTGTTAAGCTTAACAGCAATTTTAACCTTTATACTACAATTTAATATTTTTGAAATTTTTTTATTTATTTAATAATGTTTGACAAATAACTTTGACAATAGTGGGGTTCACTTGAGCTTGAGTTAATTTTAATGATTTTGTTTTAACATATCTAATGTGACACTTCAATAATTGTTAAATTTAACTTGCACGCGTTGCAATTTACAACAATATGCTATTTTTTGCTTGTGCATGTGGATGCTCGTATGTATGCATATATATAGTTACATGTGTGTGTGTGTATATATGCACAGACACACTAGGTACGGCACGTGCGTTGCATGTGTCCACGAATTTCACGCTGTTTTATTTTCATTTTCATTGTTTAAAAAGTACGGTGTTTGTAATATAAGTTTAGAAGCAACATGGCCCCCAAAGTTAAAAAAAAAATATGAATTGTGATTGGATTTTGAACACTTCCTTAGCAAAATAACTCTTGAGCATGAAGAATAACAAGAAATTAAAGTTGAGGAGATGTACAACTGTAAATACAATAGCACTAATAAGCACGGCAAGGTGTGTCGGCAACCTGTAGAAAAAGTGGGAACCTATCAGTCTTAAACAAGCATCAACTCACTCTTCCTATGAAGTATCACAAAATGCAAATGCACATTCCAAATCTAAAGATATTTTCTTAGTGAACTGTTTAGCGTATGATCAGAATAACCTCATTTATATTTGCCAAATTAGAGGAAAAGAGATTTACAATCTCAATCAATTACTACTCTACCGGCCATTTCACCATTCTATCAAATTTTTACAATATAAGTATGCAAAAAAGAAATGCTGAAATTAAGTTAAAGCCACTATTTTAACTGTCATATTTAGTCATGAAACTTCAGAAGAGGCCAATGTGCCGTATACTTGCTATGCTTATAATGGAATCCCATCAAAGGGCATATGAACTAAACCATGTGTGGATAAATTACATTATACAAATCCTGGCACTTAAAAAGTTGTATTCTTTTCCTTTTCCTTTATTTCCACCATTTTTCTACCGGTTAATATTTATTTTAGTATTAAAATAAATATTTATTTTAGTCTTTTCGACTAAAAAAATATTTACTTTGGTATATAGGCACAAAAACGTTGGCTAATTCTCAACCTCTTGTTCTGGTGTCCCATAGTTGAGAAAAGACATCACAACACCTTATTCAATAGCAGCCATAACACCACCTAGACGAATTCCGGCCCATGATGGCTGCCACCCTTTTTGAATATTGAAAGGTTCCCTCAAATCTTGGTTACACATACAATTTCAGATTTTTATTCTCACAAATAATATATAAAAAGTTAGTCAAAATATAGGCATACAACTCCCTAGACAAGAGAATATCTAATGAACCTTCTACCATTAACAAAATAATTTCTTTTGTAAGCTTGACTAAGTAATCATGTTTATACCATATCAATAAATGCCATTAGGAAGTGAAGATAATGACTTAGCAAGTCTATATATTAACTTCAAGCACTAAAAGAATCAATGTGCATCTCATCATCTTTCTCCTATAGAATCCTATATTTCTTCAATCCTCAATGACAAGTAGTAGAAAAGGCAAAACAAGTGAAGGAATTGGAAGATTGATTAGAAGCAAAATAGATAATTGCTTCTACTTTGAATGCCAAGATTGATCAACTCCCCAGGAAACTTCAAATCAATTCTGAAGAGCTTGGCAAAACTGAAGATGCACTAGCTTCTTTAAGGCAAAGGCCAACCAGGAATGCCAATGAAGAAAAGGCAATCGAGGAGGAGCAAAATGTTCTTGTAGAAGAATTCTTAGGCTTGGCAGCCAAAATTTGATTCTTTAATTGTACTTGCATTTTTTTTTCATTTGATTCTTTAATTGTACTTGCATTTTTTTTCATTTACATTTTTTTTAATTTTGAACATGTGAAACTTGAATTACTTTTCATTACAGTATCAATGAAATTCATTATTTTATTTCACACTATACAATAAGTAGTTAGAGAGCAAACTCTTTTTTTTTTAATTATATTTTGACTGAACTTGGATTAACAAGATTTTTTTACCCAAGCTTCCTACGTACCCTTGAAAGGGATCAAGTCAAAACATAGTTCATTACAAGACCTTTTTTTTGTCTCGTATGAGTTTGATTTTTTTTTTCACATTGAAATTGAGAAATATATATATATATATTTTTAAGCTATTCACAGTTTAACCTCTTGCAGGCCAGGAGCATCAAAATGGGGATTTTTTTTTCATGGTAAAAATAAAACCTTAAGTGCAAAAACGCTTCGAGAATTTCCCATTGATCGGCCCGATTTGCAATCCATCATTGTCGATAAGCTTGTATGCTCCATTTATGAAGACATGAGTGACAACGAACGTACTATCCCACTTAGTCTGGAATTTGCCCCCTACTTTTCTGAAGATAATACTTGGTCTTCGGACAGAGAGCACTAGATCTCCAACTTGGAATGATCTAGGCCTCACTTTTTGTTAAAGAACTTCGCCATCCAAGCTTGATAGCATTCAAGATGCATTTGTGCCTCTAGTCTCTTTTCATCCAAGGCTTCTAGCTCCTAGCCGAAAATGGGCATTTTCTTCCGTAGTCAATCCCTCTTGAATGACAATCCAGAGAGATGGGATTTGACACACCAAGGGTAACACAACTTCTACACCATATACCAAAGCATAAGGAGTAGCTTGTGTTGGAGTCCTATAAGTAGTACGATATGCCCACAAGGCCTCTCCAATTCTTTCGTGCCAATCTGTTTTAGATTTTGAAACAACTGTTTTCAACAAATTGCACAAGGTTTTGTTAAAAGCCTCAACCTGGCCATTAGCTGCCTCATTGTACACAGATGAATTGTACTGTTGGAAACCAAACTTGGCACACAAATTATTTATGCAGATATTGCAAAATGGTTTTCTGTTATAAGTGATGATGTGCCTTGGAACTCCATAGCGATAAATGAGTTGAGTGCGAATGAAGTCCGCCATATTTTCTTTCTTTACTTCCCTCAACGGAAGGGCTTCTACCCATTTAGAGAAGTAATCAGTTGCAGCCAGGATAAATGAATGTCTGGCTGAAAACTTCGAAGTTATTGGCCCAATAACATCAAGACCTCATGCATCGAATGGCCAAGAAGCTATTGTTGGATGTAATGGTTCAGGAGGTAGGTGAATAAAATTTGCATGGACTTGGCAAGCTTCACATTTCTTTGCATAGTTTACATAATCATGTACCATGGTCGGCTAGTAATATCCCATCCTTTTTATCCAGAAATGGAGTTTTGGTCAAGATTGGTGGGCTTCGCATATTTCATAATGAGCTTCCGTCAAGATATGAAGTGCTTCCTCAGAATTTAAGCATATAGGGAAAATCCCATCGAATGATCGCCGATGAAGAGTATCTTTAAAGAAGACAAATCGATCTGCTCGTCTCCTTATTTTGAATCTCCGGCATGGATCATTAGGTAATTTTTGGTGTTGAAGATAGTTAATAATAGGTTGTCTCCAGTCCTCATTTTCCTTATTGATAACTTCAACACTATTATTTTCTTCCAAGTCTTCAGGTTGCAATGGTGGAATCACCCATTTTTGAGCAATCAAAATTGCATGTATGGAATCCTCCTCTGACCTGGCTAAGATAGCTGCTAAGTTGGCCAAAGCATCTGTTTCTTTGTTTTTATTTCTTGGAATGAATTTGATTTTGATTGAATCAAATCATTTCACCAATGTTGATGCATATTTATGGTAGGGTTTTAACTCTAGTTTTCAAACCTCATATTCAAACGTGAGTTGATTGATTATCAACAAGGAGTCTCTTAAAATGTTGAGTTGTTTAACCTCTATATCCAATGCCGTTTCCAAGCCAAGGATGAGTGCTTGATATTCTGCCATATTCTTTAAGCAATCCTTTATCAAGCTAAATGAATAATGCATGACTTGATCTTGAGGAGTTACAAACACGACTCCTACCCTCTACACCATACCTTCGGGCTGCCCCATCAAAGAAAAGCTTCTATGAAGGAATAACCTCAGTCCAGAGGACTTATTCATCTAGAAAGTCCTTAGGAAATTCCCATTCAGTTGGAATTGGATATCAGCAAGGTAATCTACCAAAGCTTGTCCTTTGATGGCTTTTTGAGGAACGAACTTGATATCGAACTCAGAAAATAAGAGAGCCCATTTTCCAATTTTTCTTGAAAGAATAGGCTTCGGCATGACATATTTTAATGGGTCTACTTTGGAAACCAAATTAATGGTATGTGCAGGCATGTAATGCCTTAATTTCTTTGTGGCAAAAATTAATGCGAGGCACATCTTTTCAATTGGTGAATAATTCAATTCAGTACCAGTCAATGTTCGACTCAAGTAGTAGAGTGCATTTTCTTTTCCTTCATTGTTCATTTGAACTAAAAGTGTACCTAAGGAATGTTCCTGTGCAGTCACATAGAGAGTTAATGGCTTTTCTGGAATTGAAGCCATAAGTACTGGCAGATGAGACAAGTATCGTTTTATACTTTGGGAAGCATTTTTACATGCTTCGTCCCATTGAAATGGTACATCCTTTTTTAAGAGCCTACTGAAAGGATGGCATCTTCTGGCAAGGTTGGATATAAACCTTCGGATATATGCCAATTTTCCTTGAAGACTCTTCAAGTTGTGTATATTTGTTGGCTCTAGCATGTTGATTATAGCATCAATCTTCGATTGATCAATCTCGATTCCTCGATGGCGGACAATGAAACCGAGAAATTTTCCAGAAGCGACACCAAAGGCGCACTTAAGTGGATTCATTTTTAGCTGCTATCGTTGAAGTCTTTCAAACACTAACTTCAAATCTCTATTTTGATTTGACAACCAACTTGTCCATAGAGCATTCCACTTGCTTGTGCATCATGTCATAAAAAATCTTTTGCATTGCCCGCTGATATGTAGTACTCGTATTTTTCAACCTAAAAGGCATAACTTTGTAACAATATATACCTTTTGGTGTTTGGAATACTGTCAGCTCCTCATCTTTTGGGTTCATACGAATTTGGTTGTATCCAGAGAACCCATCCATAAAAGATAAGGCCTCGAGCCCTGTAGTTGCATCCACCATTAGCTTTGTTATTGGTAGGGGAAAGTCATCCTTCAAGCATGCTTGGTTCATGTCCTGAAAGTCAACACATATACACAATTGCCTATTCTTCTTTCTGACCGGAACAATATTTGCTATCCAGGTTGGATATTTGACTTCATAGGTAAGTCCCACTTCAATTAACTTTTAAACCTCAACTTCTATTTGAGGAATTAGTTCCGGCCAGGACCTCCTTTGAGGTTGTTTGATTGGACGATTACCATGCCTTACTACAAGATGATGTACTGCAGCCTTGGGATTTAGCCCTGGCATTTCCTTGTATGACCATTCAAAAGCATCTTTATACTCCTGCAATAATTTGAAGTATTCAGCCTCTTCTTCAGGACTAAGGAGTGCACTTATATAAACTAGCCTCGGATCTTCTTTCGTTCCCAAGTTTAATTGTTTTAGATCATCTACTGTAGCCTGTCCTCCATCCTCAAGTGATAGTAGAGCTGGTTCAGCTTCATCTATTGTAGTAGAGTTAGACTCAGTAGATAAATTTGAGGCTTCCTCAAAAGCGACTTGATTGACAAAGAAAGTCTCTTGATCATTATCGCATTCCCGTATCAAATCAATTTTTTTTATTTTTCCACCTTCTTTTTGATTGTTGAGGCTTTAAATTTTGATCCGTAGTTTTAACTCCAAGTCTAGAGAATGCAGATTGTCTCTGCGAAGGCTTTGGTTTATAAGATGCATTGCTGTCCTTTTGCTTAGATGTAGAAGAATCATTACCTAGCCTTTGAAAGATAGATGATTTACCCTTGGATTTTGATAAAGCTAAAGGTTTGTCATTTATTCTCTCAAACACAGAGACTCTGGCTTCTTCATTTTGCATTTGATCAAAGACTGAAGTTCATTCTTCTTTCTTTTTGTCATCCGAAACTTCAAAAATTTGGATCATAATTGGATTTGTAGAAGCATTCTTAAACTTGGCTTGTTTCGAGGAACTTGGGTTATATCCTAACACCTCCTATCCGAAGCAGTACGGCCACTAGAAAGGACCATATCCAGGTCACCTAATTTTCAAGGCTTGCCCTATCTATATCCAGCATTTTCAAACAATTTTTGAGCCCGAGGATTGTAACATCCTCTAAGTATCTTCTTTTGTTCTTCGGGTTCCTTTGAACTGGAGATATCTTTTTTGGATGACCCAGAGATTGTAAGCTTGCACATGTTTGGCACCTTTATTATAGTATCATTAGCCTTTGAACTTTTTACAAGTTCATGAGGCAAAACCAATTTTGGGATGCGAGGCACTGGAAAAATCAATCCCTTGGGATCTGATGATGAAGTATGAGAAGTCTTAAAAGACTCTTCTTCGAAAATCTTTGACTTTCCTGTACGAGACTGCTAGCCAAATTCTACATTTTCTTTGACTTCATATCGCCAAGCAGACAATCCTGCCAGACGCAGCTCTTCATTCTCTATATAGAATTTTGCATCTGCAAAATAAGCTTCTTCTTTAGTGAATGACTTGGTCTCAGCCATTACACATTTCACTTCTATGTCTTGGTAATATTTGAAACATTGATGCCATGTAAAAGCTACTACTCCAGTCTCAAACAGCCAAACACGTTCGAGTAATAACTTATATGACGTTTTAGCATCATTGACATGGAAGAGGGCTGATGAGATTAACTTTCCCATTTGCATCTTCAGACAGATCATTCCAATAGCTTCTTGACCTTTATGGTTGAATACTTGAATCATGATATTTCTTTTGGCTAAGTCACATTCATTTAGTCCAAGCTTTCTCGTTGTATGGATTGACATGATATTTATGGCTGATCCATAATCAACCATTATGCGACGAAGTTTGCAATCTTGTACATAACCATTAACGTACAGTGGCCTATTATGTAAATGAGAACCCATTTGTAGGTCATCGTCACTGAAGGTGATAGTAGCCATGCAATCTTTGTTAGTTGTAGACTTAAACACCTTTCCTCGATACTCCTCTGGATTGATTAAGGCTGCAACCAAGGCCATACGAACATCGAATGACAACTGTAAAATTTCTATCAAACTTGTATTTGAAAGAATGTTGTTGAGTCGTGAGACATTTTTTGTTGATTTTGATATTCTCTCGTTGCTACTGTGAGATTTATTCTCTTCCTCAACATTTATCATATTGGAAGAGAAATGTTCTCTATCAAAGAAACATTTGGGAAAATATTCCCCTAAGGCTACATGACTAGGCACTTTTTGTGACATTTGAGATACCCTTGCTTTAGCACGGGATCTCTTCTTTCAATGATTCCTTGGCCTTGAATTTTCATTTTTTATATAAGGCTTTGCAAACCATGAGTTTTTTCGGTGTCGTTCTGGTAACAATTTTCCATGCCCCATGACCATCATGTGATGATGTCTCTTCGGTGTCTGAACATCAGAACTTTTTGCCCCCAGCATTGGTATTGCAGAATGAGACAGACGTGATGTATTACCTGTCTTCTCAAAATTAGTATTTTTTTCCCTTTTGCTTATAAAAGTAGACCACCAGTCTCCAATTTCATCTTTTATTTCAGAATCGAAATCCAAGAGATCTACATCGTATGTCATGGTCTCATATAATGTTGGAAGATAAGGACTCGGCCTTTCCATTTCAGAGATCGGAAGAGCGTCGTAACCTCTCCATCAACTTTTAGTTCTACTTGTCAAGCACCTTCAGGAAGATATCGTCCAAACTCTACTGGTTCAGTACCAGGGTTTTTAGAACCATAAATCAATGGAAGAGAGGGTTGTTCCTCGAATATTGAGATTGGATCAAATGATCCAAAAGAGACCAATAAGCAATTTGCAGGTAATTTTTCACATGTTTCCAATTTGATCTTATTTTCCTTGCCCAAACGAACAATAAGATTTTTCAATACCAAGCACTTTTCCTCCGGATGACTGATGATTCGATGGAACCTGCAATACTTAGGATCATCGACTTGACCAACTTCTTCAGGTCTCTTTGGCACTGGTAATTCAATTATTTTTTGCTCAAAGAGCTGATCTAAGATCTCTGAGACCTCAGCATCTGAGAATGGGTATTCCTTCTTAGCCAACTCTTTCAAAGTTGGAAAGTTATTCCTTTGGCCTTCGCCTTTATTTGGTTTGTAAACCGGTTTATACTCTGGGTTTGGCTTTGAACTTGAGTCAGAGTTTGATTTTTTGAAAGCAATCTTTGTTGGAGCGGTTGAGACTGCCATAGGCTTCTTGGCTTTACTTGGCTTTGCCTCTTTTTTCTCATCTTTTTTGTACTCTTTTTTTATCACATGGTTCGCTTGAAAAATAAACTCCCATGCCTTGTAATTTGGAGTTCCAAGTCATGAGCCCATGTGGCTAACTCTTTAAAATAGTGAGGCATATTTGCCTAAAGATTATAAAGCAATCCCCAATGCATGCCTTGGACACACATGTCAATAGAGGATGATTCACTTATACGTTCCTTGCAGTTTAGCACTAGATTTCTCCAGCGCTCAATGTACTCCACAACTATCTCTTCTTTGCCTTGTTTTGTCATGGCGAGTTCCGGTAGACTAACCGTTCACTGAGTGCTATAGAAATGCGAAAGGAATTCACGCTCCAATTGGTCCAACTATTAATTGAAGCTACTGGGAGATCAGTGTACCATTCGAACGCTGCACCTTTAAGAGAGTGGATGAACTGCTTGACCATACTGACATCATAGGTGCCAGCGTTATTGCAAGTCTTAATGAAATGGGCAACATATTGCTTTGGGTTGCCTTTTAGCATTAAAACACTGAAATTTTGGATGTTGATAGCCGAGTGGCATCCTCATTTCATCAATTCAACGAATATATGGTTTAGCATATACCATCGAAGATTGCAGTGAGCCACCATATTGGGCTCGAATGGTGTGAACAGATAAAGAGCCAACCGAGGCTTGAGTGGCATCATGCAAAACATTTTGGACCACAGCTCTGTCATGTTGGTCTTGCTTTTGTTGTTGTTCTTGCACCTATAGATGAGCAGCTTTAGAGGAACCTGTATTTTTTGGGCTAATTTTTTCCCTAGAATTTTGAAGCTCCAACTTTTGCATCAACATTACAATTTGAGCATACTTCTCTTCTAAGAACTTAGTCAAATTTTCAATGGCAAAAGCCATTTGTTACATTTGGTCATTTGAACTTAGATTCACTTCCGTGACCATTACTGGCTCCAGCGAGTCATCAGAAGTTGAGTAGTAATCCCACTTTCGTGAAGGTGAGTTTGACCGAATAGACAGAGAAACCGATCTGTTGCTTGACACGAAACAAGAATGGGGACTTTTTCCCGGGCCTTGAGATTTTGAGGTTGATCCTAACCTCTTTTTAGTTTTGAAGGACTTAGAGCCCTTTTTTGAGAATTTTCTTAATGGTGAAACCAATTGAGTTTCCCCGGTCCTTGTCTGGGCACGTGTTGAATGGAAAATATCAGTAAGTGTCTCCTCAAGAGGAGTCACAATTTCCTTTCTTTTGTCACTTGCTATTGTGATTTTGGTACTTGAAATTGAAGAATTTTACGGAATTGAAAGATGAAAGGCAAGAGTGCCCCAGTGGGCATGCCAAGAAGTTTGTAATAAACAAATTTCATTCGTATTAAAATTAACAATACGGAAATTCGTTACAAATTGAATTTGATAAAAATTCAAGTGGATTGATGCTCTTGTAATTTGCTAGGTTGTAAATCTCCTCTGATTGACGATTCAACTTCGAAGATGAAGTGCTACGTGACCTGATCTTCGATTTGCAATTATCTAGACTCGAAACTTGGGGAATTTGAGACTTAAGCCTCGGGATTTGTAGATTTCCGAATTTGGATTTGATTTGATTTAAAGAAGATATTGATCTCCTTTGAATTTCGTGGCTTTTTGCCTTTGAATTTTGCTTTGAAACTTGGCTTTGAATTTGATTTGGAATTTAAGAAGACTTTGATCTTCTTGGACTTAAAGAGAATTTAATTCTCTTAACTTAGAGAGAATTTGGCTTTCTTGGTTTCCCCTTGAAATGCTTCTACAGGAAAAATGAAAATCCAGGCCCCAAAACCTAAGACTAATGGGGTTTATATAGACCAACATCATGGGCCATAGAGTGGGCCTACGGAATGGGCCAAAATTTGGGCTTTTGATGATTAAATTTAATTTATTTTGATCCATTTAAGACTTTAGACTTTAATTTGACTTTAAAAATTAATTTGTTTTAACAAGAAATTAAATCTGGCCCAAACAATTTTTTTTTTTTTTGATGTCTACAAATTGCACCACCAAGCCAATACAATGCTTTTCTTAAGGAGTATCACAAAAGAATCATTCAATGCCCAAAAGATAAATTCAAAACATAACAGAAAAAAATAAAATATTAATTTTATGAGAGTATTAATGACAGTAAATGTTATCCATGCAACACCTATATGTAAAAATTAATACATAGTGAGAGTAATACAATATAGCTAAAGTATAATCCAAAGAAATATAAATAAATGGTGATTGGAAAGAGATATTCGGTTATGCCAGATAAATAAATCTTTACATGAGAGTTTAAGACAAAAGCTATATCCATTGAAGCAAAAACGATGTTCATTGCCAAGGTGTCAAAATCAGAACTTTTAGAGCTTTTCCATGTCTTAGAATAGATATCTAATGATACAAAAAACAAAAGTACTCAACACCAAATATAAGTGGCAATCGGTCAAAATCAAATTGATTGGTCAAATATCGTCGCCAAAAATGACGTAGTTTTGGACTAATTTTTCGGTTTGAGAATGATGTCGTTTGTTCTGTGTGTACCCAGATCCATGGTCACACACATTCTCTTGTTTGCCCTAATTCCCTTCTTCCTTACTTCCAACATTCGTGCAATTCTCGTGCTCCTACAATGGAAGTCCTTGCCACCTCCATCTTTCTTAACAAGCATTGAATGTTTTCCATGGAGGAGTCGTGAGTTTCTTCCCTTAGATCTCTCAGATCTTTTTTTGACGTGAGATTTCGGACCTGTTGGACATCCGATTCTGACACCTTCATTCCTATTTTTAGGAACAAGTATATGTGCCTATTTGTTTAACTCTTCTGAGTTGAACATGAACATTTCTGATCTTTCTTCATAGAGAGTGAATAAGAGAGACCTCAATCCAATAATTTTTACATATTAAAGCTTGTCGACTTTGTGTTCTTTCTTCTGTAACATTGGCTTATGTTAATATATGGGTGTTTGTATATATAATTGTTGGGTGCTTTTGCTTTAGACTTCATAAAGAAAATTGAATGATCAATAATTTCACTTTGGACTCCATGCGGTTTTCAACCACAAAAACGGTTAGAATTATATTTTTGCCAATTTTTTTCCAATCTTCTCCTCTTGCTTTAAATCTATTTTTGGCAATGTTAATTTTCCCCTCATCTTTTTCTCTGGTGATTATTTAACTTGAAATTTAATCTATATTTGTTTTTATTCTTATTTTTCATCTTCTTTGTTAGTACAAAAAGTGTTGTAAAATTGGCATTCCTAATTTTTTTCAAAGTGTCAAAATTTTTTTACAAATTCTTGCATGACTTTGTTTGCATGTGATATTTTTTTAGCATGCAAATTTATTATTCTTGGACAACAAATAGGTATTTTGGCGTGTGTATGCTTGCTTGAAATCCAAGAATTTTGAAATCTTGCAGTATCTGAGTCTCCTATTTTGTGTTATATTCTACTTACTATATTTGACTAGGTTAACTTCTATGCATGTAAAGTTCTATTTGAATAAGGAAAGTTTAATACTTTATGGTAAAATAACATTCTACTTTCCTTGTCTTTGTATTCTACATGTATATGGTATCTTTAATTCTTGCGTTGTACAAGAATTCAAAGATTGAATATCACACTCCATTTGTGCCAAGCATTCTTGCAATGTTCAAAAGCTCGATTGAGAAGAGAACAAACACACTACCACCCATGAGAATTTTTTTCTTCCACCGGACTTTCAAATTTCCAAATTGTGTTTGTCTTGGCTACCCTTTATAGTGCGTTGATAGGCAACCGACATATATGCGAGGGGCTTTTCCACACGAAGTTGAAGTGGTATAGGAGTTCAAGTATCCCAAGATGAGTGTGAGAGATCTCTAGGAGCTTGATGTACTTTCTGGGAGGAGCGTGATAGAGAAAGTTCCTTTATAAAGGCGAAAAGATGGAGTTCTTTTATAAGTTTTCCTTTTGTGGGTTAAATATATATTGCGATATCACTTGTTATCTTTCTCTATACTAAACCTCCATAACCGTAAGTGGATCGGTAGCCCCATGGCAAGAGTGCCCACGGTTTTTCCCTTTTTGGGATTTTGTTGTCAACAATTCTAGTGTTATTTACTTTCTCCATACATACTCGAACTAGACATATCTAGGTTGCATCCTATTATACACCAGATAAACTATTTAAGTAGCTAGGCAAGATACATCCTGATTAGAGTCTAGATAACCACTTGTTCACAATTGGTATCAGAGTCGGTTCGCTTAAGTATTATTGAGATCAGGTTCATCTAGACATATATATATACCTTCCGTTAAACCTCCCATTCTATACGGATCCAACTATGCATATTAGAAAGTCCGTATGCAAATTTATATTCAGTCTATAGATAACAGAGCTTGGATTTCCATTCTTTATGGTCACACAACACCCATTGTCACTAAGGAAGATGGTAGTACTTCTATTAAGCCTACTGCTCAATATAATACTGAAAAAAATATTGTTCGTTATTGGACTTCTAAGGCTTTAAAGGCTATTTTTTCCGTTATAGATTAGAATTAGCTCAGACTTGTTACTAATTACAGGACGGACTGCTAAGAAAACTTGGGACATTCTCCAAGTTGCTAATGAAGGAACAACTGAAGTCAAGTCCTCAAGGCTTCAGATGCTCACTGAGCAAATTATAATGAAGAACAATGAAGATTCCAAGGATTACTATTTCAGGCTAAGTGAAATCACCAATCAAGCAAAAGTTCTGGGTAAGACATATTTTGAAAAGAAAATTGTCAAAAAGATCCTCAGGTCCCTATCAAATTCGACACAAAGGTCACTGCCATTGAAGAAAGCAAGAATATAGAGAAGGTGAAGGTTGAAGAGGTTGTTGGATCCTTACTAACATACTCGCTAAGCTTGTCAAATTGGAAAAAGGATAAGAAGTCTGGAATTGAATTCAAGAGCAAGGTAGAAGATTCTTAACCTGGGAAAGAGTCTGATGAAGAAGAAAATATGGCACTCCTCACTAAACAATTCAAAAAGTTCTTAAAGAGCAAACAACAAAAATGTAGGATATTCAAAAATCAGGAGACGACTCAAAGATCATACCAGATGCAAAATTAGAATCAAGATGGAGAACAACAACCATATCAATAGAAGAAAACTAGCTACAGAAACTTCAAAGTAACTTCTCTCCTAGGCCACAACCAGCTAGTAGAATAAGGTACAAAGAATGTGGGGGCTATGGCCATATTGTAGTAAAATGTGCAAATGCCCAGAAGAGGAAGAAAAGTAAAAAGGTTATGAAAGCTACCTAGAGTGAAGATGAAGATGACGTGTCTAGATCAGCATCAGAGACCTCATCAAAAGAACTGATCACTATTCTTACAGCAAATGTCTAGCCTCAACCCAGTTCATTGAATTGTCTATTACAGAGTAAACTTGTAGCAAAACAATACAAACCAGACATGCTTCAAGTCATGATGAAATTTCTTGATGATGAAAATAGATATATGCACAAGTCCATTGAATAAAAAGATGAGCAGATCAATCAACTAACAACTGATTCAGAGCATTCAAATGAAAGAATCAGACAGTTGACAATTGGAGCTGCAAGATTGAATGAAGTCCTAAAGTATAGAAGACGTCAGGTGACACGTCTGGACTAGATATAGAGGTAAAGGCAAAGTTGTTCAATAGACAATTTTTGTGAAAGAATCAGGGGAAAACTTTCAAAAAGAACCTATAGAACATAAACAGAATTCTAGACCTAAGCATGATATTTTTGGACCCTCTTCGAGCAGAACTGTCTAGAAAAATAGTTTAGCAAAGCAGCAACA
>CAVNYN010270099.1:0-41854 GCA_963692815.1 Nyctanthes arbor-tristis
CATATTTCTACTAATAAGTATGTGTCTTGCTTTATCTCGTAAAGACTAAAACTGCAATCATCTTTGAACTATTTGAAGAGGGGAATGTCAATCCATAGCTATCGAGTTCTCAAGAAGAATTTGTAGTGGAAATTGGATCCTCAAGAAGTTTTCACAGCATCCGTTAACCAATAACATTTAGCACTTCAATTAACATAATTTTATTTGCTATGCCAAATTTATTATTGGTTGTTGGAAAATGCCCTTTCAAAGATTCGCAGTTATCTTGGCTTTTATGAATTACCAACACGTAGCCACATAATTAGTTTATGAGTTTATTTTATACTTTTATATTACATCCGTCTCACAAATATTGTCCAATTTTAATTTTTACAAATATTAAAAAAAGTGCAATTAATAATGTTGGGAAGGTAAAATTTAATATTAACTTTTCATTTATTAAATATTACATTTAAATAATACTATTTTGTTGATTATACACATTAAATATGGATATAAAAATAAAATTCTAATAACTACTTTTTAATAAGAAAGTGGACGATATTTTAAGACGGATGTAAAAGGTAAATTGGACCACCTTGAAATAGTATAAAAATATGACTAAATTACGTGCAACGCACGTATCTACACTAGTATTATAATAAGAAAGCTCCCAAAAGTGGCGGTAACCAAAGGAGGAGTATGATGAAGATCTGGTAGTACGCTATGCTCCTCTAGGTGTACGCATTACATTTTACAGTTACGAGAAATTTGATTGACAAATTGGAAGGTAGGGAACAGACCCCAACGAAAGGAGATCTCAACAAGTAAGAACATGCCACGTGGCAAGTGACATTTTGTCGCATTCCACAAGGGCAAGGCTCTATTTTTTAGCTTAACCTAACTTAATTAGATGCCTTTAAAACTCAGGACATGTGCTACATATGTTGATTGCATTTTATTGTGAATTAACGTTCTTAGACAAATTACAGTTAAGATGTAACCCAAATGCTCTCCCATGCTTTTTAGAACATAGGCAATGTAAGGATGATGATATTTACACCTCTACTTTTACTAATCACGCCACAACATAAGTACACAACCATTAAAATGTAGTTTTTGATAAATAAACCACAATTCATTTACAAATATTACTTAAATCCTGAAATAAAAATAAGATGATAATAAAAATGGTTAATTGGCGTTATCTAACCCTAACCTTTCACATTATTGTGCCATCTAACCCTAACTTTTCGAATTTGATAATTCTAACATCAAATATCACATTTTTGGCACAATCTAACCTTTTTAACTTAAATAGACTATAATACCCTTAAATTTTAATTGAACTGAAAATTCATTAATAAGAAATAGTTTAAAAAAAACATATTTTGGTTACATTTGAAAAAAAAAATCAACCAATAAGAATTTAGGGATTACATTGTGTTAGATTGATCTACTTCACAGTACACATAAAGCAGTATAGAGTGGATATGATCGATGTGCTGGTTGGGCTATGCGATCAAATTTTCGATCCGTCTATCGATCTATTTATTATTATTTCATTTAATAAGTTTTTTTCTCATTTATTTTAAATTTTTATCACTTTTAATTGAATAATTATCGCTGATGGATTAAGGCAGACATTTCTCCTCTATCATGTTTTGTGAGATTGCATATCATAAAGATACTTCTCCATTTAAGTGAGTCCCATCAAGTTCATGGAAAATTGGGCCTTTTTTGACATCATTACATTGGATATGTATTGATAGTTCAGTAAACTTGTTAAGAACCCGTTTGAATGAAGAAGTTTTTAATGGTCCACAATCCCATAGTGCTTGTCAAAAATGTCTGTCTTGATCCGTCCGCAATGACTATTTAATTAAAAGTAATAAAAATGCAAAATAAATGAGAAAACATTAAAAATGAAAAAAAAACATAATAAATAGATCAATAGAGGGATGAAAAATTTGATCCCGCGTCGTCCGACCTGCAAATCAATCCGATTCACCTCATACTGCTTTAGGCGGCTTGTGAAGCGCATTAATCTAACCCAGTGTTATCCCTAAATTCTAATTAATTTATTTTTTTTAAAATATAACCAAGATATGTTTTTTTAAAGTTTTACCTATTTCTTTTTTATCAATTAAAATTTAAGGGCATTACAGTCTTTTTAAGTTAAAAGGTCATATTACGCCAAAAAGGTGGGATTGGATGTTAGAATTGTCAAGTTTCAAATGTTGGAGTTAGATAGCACAATAATATGAAACATTAGGGTTAGATAGCGCTAATTAGCCTAAAAAAATAGGAGAAAAGTGGGCCCAATAAAAAAGGGAACAATTTTGCAACATTCTCCTCCTGGCCTCCTCCAATTTGATAAAGATTAGAGAATATTTGATCCTATAATCAAGAAATTAAGAATAAAATAGTGGATGCCTAGATCCTAATCATTATATAATTTCCGTCTCCGGTGTTGTGATGATTCACAAGTCACACCCACAAGGCCATGATATAAAAGTTGAATCGGAATTTAAAAGAAAAAGAAGAAAAATTTACCTAATAATCTTGATCTTGGCATACGTATGAACAATGATATTGTCGTTTGAGCAAGTTTCACAATGGTTAGATGCTCACCTCTCGGGCGAGAGGTTTGAATCACACCTACTTTTATTCTATTTCTCCTATCTCTCCCTTATGCATATTAAATTAAGAAACAATGATATTAATTTTTAACTCCAGTTTGGTAATGTTTGTATCTTCATCTTCTGTTGCATAATTTCTTTTCCCGAGCTTTAAAAAAAATATTTCTTTAGGGTTTTGATGATTATAAATGAGTTAGGGTTCTTATATATTTTAGGGTGGATGTAAAAAATATAAATTAGAGTTTTTTTTGTTTATTTTGTGGTGTACCTTAAAAAAGAAGTACATGAGAGTGATTATTTAAGTATAATTATTCAATCCATGAGCTTTTTAGTAAGTAAGAAAAAAATGTAAATTAGTGGAGTAATTAGTAAAAGTGTTGGGGGTAAATATAATCACCTTAATTATATTAAATATTACATAATGTAAGAATTATTTTGCTTACACTTCTAACCCTACCCTATTTTTTCCCCAGCAATAATAGTGACCTTATTATTTATTTTTTACAAAAAGTATTACTTTTAATATTATTATTTGATTACATACATAGGGACTAGGGAGTGGAGGGGAGAAGTGTGTGGGATTCAAACCCTAGTAGTCCAGGTAAGGATCGTTGTGCCTTAATTACCCACCAGGCGCGGGCCTCTTAATATTATTTATAAGTTGTATCATTTATATTGTTGTTATGTTATATGGCATGACTAAAAAAAATGATAGTTGGAAACTTAGGGTCCGTTTGTTTACATTTATAAACTCAATTTATAAAGAGAATTTATAAAAAGTGAAAATTAGTGGTGGAAATTTAATTAAAGTTTAAAATGTGTGGTGATTATTGAGTAGTTGTCAAATCAAGAATAGATGAATTTATAAATGAAAAAAATAAATGATACCAAACAAGCCTTTAATTATAATATGGGATTTTGAAATTAATGTGGGACTGAAGGAAGAAAGTGGGGTCATAATAAAGTGGGGGTAAGAAGAAAAAACCCCCAACCTAGATAAAAACTAATAATGCTTTTCATTCTGTAATCACCACCCTCGGCCCAATATGTAATAATAATGTTATTAATTAACTGATGATGATGATGATATATAAGTCTACTTAAATGTAGGCACACATATTATCCAGACAAATCAATTTTGAAGTCAAGAAATCAGTCAGGTAGATATATATATTGATCTTTCACACTTGGATTTGGACTTTGATTTAGAGAATTTTAATCTTCTTAAAATTTTTGGACTTGGCTTTAAATTTGAGGAAGCTCCTAAATCTGTAGAACTAAAAGAGAAATTAATCTTGTTAAAATTTTAATCTGTTGAGTTGGTATTCAGTTGTCTGGTGTATCATTAAGCCATGGGGTTACTCATCCTTGGTGGAAGAAGGCATGCATGGATGGTACCTTCCAAGATTTCACGTTGATGAAACTTGTCTGGTTTGTGCTTACAAGGAAACTACGCAACGTGTCTTCTTTGGTTGTTATGCGAGAGAAGTTTGGTAGAGGATTGGCTATTGGAAGAAGTTGAGAAACTATACAAGGTGGAATTATGCCAGACATTATTTGCGAGAAGAAGAAGAAGAAGAAGAAGAAGAAGAAGAAGAAGAAGAAGAAGTAGTAGTAGTAGTAGCAGCTAGTAACATCATCATAACCTGCTGGTACTTGTGGTTTGAGAGATTGTAAGCAACGGGCCTTCTCAGTAGCTTTTTGTATATCTCTCATTTTTATTAACCCTTTTGTATATCACTCAATTTGATCCTTTTTTTTTCTTTTATTCGATCTTTTTAACTCTTGACTCGTTGCATTTTTGAGTAGATGATCAATCTGATTTTCTATATTAGGTTTAATTTTTTAATTTAAAGATACTTGTTTTAAGGGAAATATAATTTTATTGCATATCACAAAGAGTCATCGAACTATGTCATACAATCTATCCGTCTTCTACAATAATATGAATGAATCAAGGATAATAAACAATGGTGTGGGCAATTATATTCCTCTCACGAAAAACATACTCACAAGATGTCAGCAACAACAATTGAATGCAAGAGAAGAGGGGTGACACATTCAGCTGTAATGACCTGATAATCTTACGTATTACCGTACCACGAACAAACCAGTTTCCACTGCAACACGATCAAACTATTATTATTGTAGTAATGGACTAATTTTGAAAGGTAAAATGGACTAATTTTGAAAGGTAAAGTAAAATGAGGACATTTCAAAATTATTCAAAGTTAGAACTAGACAAACTATCACCAGCTACATTAACAAATGATTAAATTGTGTACAATTATTAATAAATTTGGAAATTGTAAATTGTTGAAAATTTGTGTGAAAAAGTAGTAGGAAGATTGCAAAAGATTGACTGTCATGGGTATGAATTGATGACTGCCTTTAAATGATTTTTAGATTTCCCTACAAAAATCTTCTTGAACTCCGCAGTGGCACTTTGGCAATTCAAATGACATATGAATCCGGGTTCGACCCCCGGCTGCGGAACTTCTTTTTCATTAACCCTTTTGTATCTCTCTTATTGAAAAAATTGAGATCAATTTGATCCTCCTTTTTTTTTTTTTTTACTCAATACTTTAACTCTTAACTCATTGCATCTTTGAGTAGATGATCAATCTTACTTTCTATATATAGGTTTTAATTTTTTAATTTAAAGATATTTTTTAAAGGCAAATATAATTTTATTGCATATATCACGAAGATCTATTGAACTAAGCCATGCAATTTGTCCATCTACAAAAATATGAATGAATTAAAGATGACTCTTTCGAACTAAGCCATACAATCAAAGATTCAATGAGTTAAGAGTTAAAATATCAAGCTAAAAAAAGAAAAAAAAAACAAAAAGGATCAAATTGATCTCAATTTTTCAATAAGAGAGATACAAAAAAGATAATGAAAAAGAAATTCCGCAGCCGGGGATCGTATCCTGAGTCATATATATCATTTGAATTGCCAAAGTGCTACTGCGGAAATTAAGGTGAATGTCACAGGGAAATCTAAAAATCATTTACAGGCAGTCATCAATTCATATCCATGTCCATGTCAGTCAATCTTTTGCAATCTTCCTACTACTTTTTCACACAAATTTTCAACAATTTACAATTTCCAAATTTATTAATAATTGTACACAATTTAATAATTTGTTAATGTAGCTGGTGATAGTTTGTCTAGTTCTAACTTTGAATAATTTTGAATTGTCCTCATTTTACTTTACCTTTCAAAATTAGTCCATTACTACAATAATAATAGTTTGATCGTGTTGCAGTAGAAACTGGTTTGTTCGTGGTACGGTAATACGTAAGATTATTAGGTCATTACAGCTAAATGTGTCACCCCTCTTCTCTTGCATTCAACTGTCGTTGCTTACATCTTGTGAGTATGTTTTTCGTGAGAGGAATATAGTTGTTCATACAATTGTTCATTATCCTTGATTCATTCATATTATTGTAGAAGACGGATAGACCGTATGGCTTAGTTCGATGACTCTTTGTGATATGCAATAAAATTATATTTCTCTTAAAACAAGTATCTTTAAATTAAAAAATTAAACCTAATATAGAAAATCAGATTGATCATCTACTCAAAAATGTAATCAGTCAAGAGTTAAAAAAGATCGAATAAAAGAAAAAAAGGGGATCAAATTGATCTTAATTTTCAATAAGAGAGATATACGAAAAGGTTAATAAAAATGAGAGATATACAAAAAGGATCAAATTGATAATTTTCAATAAGAGAGATATATACAAAAAGGTTAATAAAATGAGATTCTGCAGCCGGGGATCGAACCCCGATTCAAGATATTTGAACTACCAAAAATAACATTCATTATTTGAAAATTAATAGATTTTAAAAAATTCAAATG
Organism: Nyctanthes arbor-tristis; assembly: GCA_963692815.1. Lineage (NCBI taxonomy): Eukaryota > Viridiplantae > Streptophyta > Magnoliopsida > Lamiales > Oleaceae > Nyctanthes > Nyctanthes arbor-tristis. The sequence continues at coordinate 6,496 of CAVNYN010270099.1, forward strand.
AAATTAGTTTCTATTATTATTATTATTATTATTATTATTATTATTACTACTACTACTACTATTATTATTACTACTACTAGAGTTCTCATCCGTACATCGCACGGGAATGACAATGGCAATAAAAAATTTCAATCGTAACATATACAAATTAAAGTAGTTAGTTTCCATCAAACATACATTTAAAAAAACAATTTAGAAACATGCAAAAAAAATTGACTGGAATGGGCATGAAACTAACTACTATCTTTATGAGTAAAATATATTTTAAAATAAAGTCATGAAATTACTTTCGTTATATCATAAATAATCACTTAAAAAGTGCATGAAATAAACTAAATATTGTATTTCAATAATTTTAATATTTAAATTTAAAACAAAACTATTGCAGAGACTAATGGAATCAAATCATGAGAGCCCTAGAGTATTTATACAATATATCAAATTAGCATAAACAGATTGACTACAAATATAGAGAAGTTGGAGCAAGTACAATAACCCTCAAGAACTGGGAACATAACCAACTGTTTCTCCATTTCCTAGAACTCCTCATTTAGAACCACCCAAAGAAGTACATCCAAAATTTTCAACAAAATTGGAAGACCAACATGTATATGTAGAATAGTAGAAGACTTCGTTTAATCTTGAGTGTCCTCCATGTCTGTAAATTTCTGAAGAATAGTGATGAAAATTTTCAACATTAGTGAAAAATAGATATTACGTTCTTCATTATCTAACATATACAATTGACCAATTCACAAAATTTCTATTAGTCCGTTTATAGGAATACATAACAATGAGTTTACAATTCTAAAACTATTTTGTTACATAGAAGATGCTAATGTGACTTTCACTTTCAAGTTATTATGAGAAGTGCAAGAAGTCACATATATATATATATATATATTCTAAAAATAAGAAATAATAAAAAAACCAATACATCACGGATTGAATTTATATCCCGTCTAATATTGTTTCCCAATATAATTTAAACAAAATATCCTTCGTTAGTGCTGGTGATCTATAGACTTTAGATTGCTTTTGCATGACTAAAATGTTCTCTTCCATTAATATACTTGATGCAAAATGAAATGCATTTTTCTATTATTAATAAGTGCCACAATTAAGTTCTGCAACCTTATAAATAATTCTTTGTATTTATAAGCTCTTTTCTTCACTGTTTGCAACTCACATAAAAAGGTACCTCTAACCCACCCAATACAATGAGAAAGGAGTTTTTACCTTTTCTTTCAAGGAGCTTCTTCTTCAGAAGGTGGCAATAGAAATAGCCTAGTGACACGACAATGTTCAAAAAATTGGGCATTGAGAAGTCTACTAAAGCTTTATTGCTTTCTTTGTTCTAAAAGAGTCAATCTTAATCTCTTATTCTGTTTCAAGAGAAAAATGATATTGCATCAAATCATCGGTATTTAGGAAAAGATCAAAATATGACTGACTTTATTAAATTTTAACATACAGAGCGACGAAGTGCTCAATCTCAATCCTTTGTTTTTAAAAAAATAGATAGATAACCACTGAAATAAACACTAAACCAACAACCAAATGGATAACCATTGAAATAAATATAGAACAGAAGGAGAAAATTACATGTTGCATTCTCTATTCCAAAGTTGTACCCATTGCTACCTCCTCAAGTGCCGTTATTGACCAAAATATTCCATCCAAATGTACATTTTAATTTTCTAATATATGTGAAATAAAAAACTTCTTATTTGTAGCTTTTCTACCGTTCTCGATCTCAAATTTGAGCCTTTTAGTGGGTTTTTCTCATTTTTATTCCAAAATCAGCAGCTTTATAGATTACCCTTTTTCATATGGATTAAAATAAATTCGTGAGACTCAAATTTTAACCCATAAAAAATGATTACTAAATTGAAAAGTAGATGGAGATTGCTGATAACTCAATTATATATAGATCATATGGTTAACTACATAACGTCAGGTTTCTTGTGCTCTTATACTACACAAGTTGTGCTTTCATTTGCTTATTTGACAGAACTATAAATTGCTACTGTAGAGAATAATAGCCTATCATTGAGAGAGCAACGAAGGTCAAAAAATAATCAACGAATCAAGTTGCAAGTTACCATCAGATTTGAAGTATATGGTAGGAAATCCTTGAATGCCAAATGTGTCAATTGGGATATCATTGGAATAAACATCCTACAAACAGATACTAGATATTTATATTGGAAAAATAATTTCCTTGTTAAGGATCAGCAAAACACGTGGTAAAATTATAGAGAAACTTACCAATAACCTGTATACATAAGGTAAATTCAAAACCGACAATCTGTATACAAAAATCAATATTTTCACACTGGAGCATATTGAAACAAAAATTTGGATATGTCGGAAAGTTCTAAATTCCGCATTGTATTCCATCAAGTCTAATACAACTTAAAGATCCATTAACAACACAGCACTACACTCGTCGTACTCGATCAAAACCCTAAAATTTAAAGGCAATGAAATTGATCACTAGAGTACAAAAAAAATAATCAAAATGAAAAAAAAATGGATAAGAAAGAATAATATAGGCTGATATGCTCAATTGGATAAAAAATTGCAAACAGATATTTGATTCAAAACTCAGCAGAACACAAAAAAAAATAAAAAAAAATCAAAAAATAAAAAAATAATAGAGAAGAATAAAGGACGATTTATCATTTCTATTGCCATATGAAGAATGGATAAAAAAATATCAAATCTTCGATTAAAAGTTTGATGAGAAGATAATGAAGATCGTCACAAAGAGAAAATGGGATTTGATGACACGATAACAGAGATACAACCAGAGAGAGAAAATGGAACGCCAAAGATAAAATCGGAAACTAGAAATTAGAAAAAATTGAAAAGAAAAGACAGAGTGACGTCAGCAGTAATCTTATAATGCCAGACCAATAGCGGGAAAAATCATGCCAGACAAACTTCTCTTATTAACTGAAAATTAAAAAAATTGAAAAGAAAAGACAGGGTGACGTCAGCAGTAATCTTATAAAGCCAGACCAATAGCGAGAAAAATCATGCCAGACAAACTTCTCTTATTATTAATATATAGATTATTATTATTATTATTATCATTTTTAAATAAAAAAACTAAAACTTAATATTGTTAGTTTGAAAAAATAAATCATAAATTGTGTTGATAAGAGGAGTCGGACATTTCACCTTTACCTTTAGTGAAAGTAGAAATTAAAATTTATAATATTACCACTAAATTAACTAAAAATTTATTTTTATGCATATACATTCATATTATTCTATTATTATTATTTAAATATATGTTCAAAAAAACCTGATTTTTTAATTTTTGGTGTTTTCGATTGGGGCCCTTAAGTGGTCGCTGGGGCCATCAAGCCAACCTTGAATGTCGTCTACAAAGAGGGATATAAACGAGTCGAGTCGAGCCAGATCGCGAACCTAATATTTTGGTTCATCTTTGGCTCGAGACCTAAAAAAAAAAAAGAAAGGAATAAAAGAGTCCAGTTCGGGTCAACTAAAAAAAGTTGAGCTCAGCTCAAGCTTTGATTCGAACTTTTTCCAAGCCGAACTCGACTCGTTAACATTATTTTTTATTTTCTTAAAAAATACTAAAAAAGATATATAAAACAAGCCATTTTTCCTTTAAGGGTCTTATTTTGCCCGTAAGTACGATGTAGCCCGTAAGGGCCTAATGAGCTCGACGGGCCGACGCAGCTCGGACCTTGTCTCAATTTTAAGGCTCATCCCGAGATTTAGCTAGTTGTGCAAGTCGCAAGCCGGCTTGGCGCGGGCTTTTTACTGGCCGAGCCGCGGGCTGTCCAGCTTGTCAGTTCGTTATACATCCCCGCGTACAAAGATAAGGATGGAATATTAGCAAGCAACTGGTGCTATAGTGAGCAATGGTGAAGAACTGGTTTTGGAGTCTTACGCTGTGAGAAGATTTGGGAAATAAGGGCCTGAATATGTAGAAGCTCTGGGACTCTTTGGTGGACTCTTTTTTGCTTGCCAATAGAATTTGCACATATCAGTTGTCGTATTTGGCTGTCTAACCTAATAATCTTGGTGCAAAATCTACAATTTGGAAGCGAATTCCATCCATATTTTCCCCTTTTAACGAGATTAATTCGTTGTTGGCTCTTTTGAATTGTGGTAGTTGCAGCTTTATTTGTCAAAAGGCGAATAAAGATGTCTACACCATTACCACCTATGCTTTGTCGAATGACTTTATATTTAATTTAACTGATTGCATTTGTAGTGATTTGGGAAAAAAAAAACATATTTCCTTTCCCACCATTAAAAGGGAAAAAAACTTGATTTAGAAAATAGGTTGTACTTCGATTTTGATTTGGAGACACCCAGTGTATATAGCGTCTTTTCCTTCACTATTTTTATTCATATGAACATAACCTTACATGTGAATCTATGCAATAAGTAGAAGAGAAAGCGCTACATAAAGCGAGTGTCTCCATGATGTCTCTAGATCAAAATTAATTGTATCCCGCCAATCATGTCACTATATAACACAAGAATCATCATGCCATATATACAAAATTAGGCATAGAACAAAATTGTTGTATTCTAAAAGTCTTATATTTCACCATATTAACAAAAGGGTAAATTTCACAAAAGATCTTCAACATTTACGAAAAATAACAATTTTGTCCCTCACCATTTTTTCAAGGTTGTAAGTCCCTAACTTTTCAAAAATATATATAAAAAGTCCCTACATACTATTTTTGTCAAGTTTCATTGTTTACTTTTACAATAAAGGCAATTTTACCCTTTATTTAAATAAAAAAAATAAGAACACAAAAATTTTAAAATTTTATTTTGATCTCTCTACGGCAATATCTTTCACACACTTATATATATTCATCTGTATATCGTTTTCCCATCCACTAACTTAAAACAAGATATATAAATATAAATATAAATATATATATATATATATATTGATCAGTATATTATCTTTTTCATCTATTTACCTACCACCAGCGCCACTAGTGTCATAGGTAATTTACGTAATACTCTTATTTCAAAATTGGATAATTTACACCTAACGTCCACAATCTTTCAAGTATTAATATATCACACCCTCAACCTTTATTTTTCTTTTTGTAGGTCCTCAACCTTTTAAAAAAGGGTAATTTACACCTAACATCCCCAAACTTTCAATTTTTCATAGATTACATCCCTAACCTCTAATTCTACTTCTTAACCTCTAATTCTACTCCTGAGGGTCCCTAACCTTATCCAAAATCCCCAACCAAGTCCCTATGGACGAAATCCGTCCACTCTAGTCGTTAGTCAACTCCTTGACCAGGGACAATTTTGGTAAAATACAAAAAATGAATGTTTTAATTAAAAAATAAAAATAAGTTTAAAACAAAAGAGAAAAAAGGTGGGGTGGGTACTCCCCCACCCGCTGCCATTAAAGGGCAGCCGGAAATGGCAGCAATTTTTGTTGCCATTTGGCTGCCGGAAGTGGCATCTTAGAGGGGGGAGACTGCCACCTGTCGGAAATGGCAGCGGATGGGTGGGGGAGTTTTTTTCTTTTTTTTTAAATTTTATTTTATTTTTTAATTAAAATATTCATTTTTTGTATTTTACTGAAATTGTCTCTGGTCAAGGAGTTGACTGACGGCTAGAGTAGACGAATTCCGTCAATAGGGACCTGGCTAGAGATTTTGGGAAAGGTTGGGCACCCCCAAGTGTAGAATTAAATGTTAGGGACATAATCTATTAAAAGTTGAAAGGTTGGGGACATTAGGTGTAAATTACCCTTTAAAAAATCCCCATCCAAGTCTTTTGTAACGGAAAACATCAATTTTCTCCATTAAGTCAATGGCATTTTTGATAAAATATAAAAAATGAATATTTTAATTTAAAAAAATAAAACAAATAAAAAAAGGAAAGAAGGTGGGAGGGAGCCTCCCCATTTTGCTGCTGCATTCCAGCAGTAATCTTTGCTGCCATTTCCGGCCGCCTAGAAATGGCAGCGCAGGGGGAGTCTACCCCAGCCTTCTTTTTATTTTTTTTATTTTTTAAATTAAAATATTCATTTTTTATATCTTACCAAAAATACCCCTGATTTAATAGAGGAAATTGACGTTTTCCGTTATCGGGGACTTGTACGGGGATTTTTTAAAATGTTAAGGACCCACAGAAGAAAAAATAAAAGTTGGAGACGTGATCTATTTATATTTGAAAGGTTGGGGATGTTAAGTGTAAATTGCCCTTCAAAAATTTGCGTCTATATATAGCTAAAAATGAAGGTAAATCCCTTTTTTATTATTGTTAGAGACAACTTAAGTGGATGCCTTATCCTTCCCCACTCTCAAAAAGAAAAATGGTGCGTCGGAAGTTGGTGGAATTTAGGAGTGACTAATTGGAGAAAGGAACATATTTTTTTCATTCTTTTATTTAAATCTTTTTTATTTTTGAAAAGGTTTTTGTACTAATTTCCTTTTGTTTCATACAACGAGAGTAAAATAGTAATTTTGTAAACATATAAATATGAAATTTGATAAAAATTACCCACAGGGACATTTTGTGCATATTTTTGAAAAGTTAGGGACTTACAACCTTTAAAAAAAGGGTTGTAATGAAATTGTTATTTTAGGTCCGAGACCTTTTGTGAAGTTTACCCTTGTCAAAATCAAGAATTAACATTTGAATTCATGACAACCAATTTATTATTAAATTGTCTTGGGACATTTGAACACCTACATGAGTTTTAAATTGACCAATAGTACCATGTCTTGTGTACTTAAAATATTAGAATCTTTTTTTATTTTGTTCGGTACTTGGGAATAGAGATTTTTTTTCTTAGATTATTTCTTCCCCAATCACACCATATAATATGAGTAAGATTAGGCATGGGAGTAGTTTGGTTTGGTCATAGTTTTAAGAAAACCAAACTAAACTGAAAACTAATGGTTTTGTGAGAAAATAACCATTCAATTATTTTGTAATATTAAAACCAAACAAAAACCAGACCATTCAGTTTTGGTTTGGTCATGTTATATAAACAATTATGAAAAATTTAATAGGATTATTGACTAAAGGTAAAAAGAGAAAAATATATACCTTACAGGAATATCAACTATACTGCAGTGTTTGAGTTCCAGAAACCGAGATTTTCATGTTATATAAATAATTATGAAAATTTTAATAGGGTTATTGACTAAAGGTAAAAAGAGAAAAATATATACCTTATAGGAATATCTACTATACTCCAATGTTTGAGTTCCATAAATCGAGATTTTTTGGGTAACTTTATTCTTTTAATTTTAGAAATTTGAATCAAGAACTAAGTTAATAAATTCAAAATCAAATCTTTTAGCTTGGTTGTGGTTTGATTATTCCAAAACCAATAATCAAACCATAGTCAAATAGTTATCCGTTTTAATAACATAACCGTTTTAAATTTTAGAAAAACCAAACCAAACTAGAGCAAACCGCTCGGTCTTGGTTTGGTTTGTTTGGGTATGGTTATTTTGCCCAACCCTAGGTAAGATGATAAAATCAACTTATTTTATGAAAAATTTTGTAAAGATTTTCCTATAAATAGCATTTTCAATCATAGAAATTTGGGTTTTTTTTTATAAGAAAAAAAATACTAGAATTTGCTTATCAAATGTTTCTATAAACAATTTCATTATATCGAACTTTAACTCTTTAATACAGAGTCTCAATCTAGGAGAGATGCATAACGAGCTGGTTGGCTTAGGATGCCCGTGGCTCGCCTAAGCTGAGCAGGCTTGTGGCCAGTCCTATACGGGCCAAAGCTCGGCCAAGCCTAAAAATTGAGGCAAGCCTCGAGCCGAGCCAGCCCGTAGAGCTTATTTGGGCTATGCGGGACGGCTCGTGTATATGGGCTTAAGAGGAAAAATGGCTTTTTATTATATTTTTAAATATTTTCTTAATAAAAAGTTAAGGCTTGGCTCTGCCTGGAAAAAGCTCGAGCCAAGCCTAATTTTTTTGGGCGAGTCGAGCCCAGCTTTTCTTCGCTCGAGACTAAAGAGCTCGAGCAGAGACCGAGCTGAGATTTTAGGCTCGTGAGCCGCCTTGGCTCAACTCATTTACATCCCTATAATCTAGTATCATATGATATGACATTATATGACATATAGTGTCATATGACCACTTAGCGTTAGGGATGGCAATTTACCTTGTCTCGGCCAAATACCTGAGGTGCCCTGATCCGAACGGGGTAAAAAAATACCGCCTCGCAGGTTGGAGGGGCGGATCGGGGCATGATCCACTGACCCGCCGCGGGTCACGAGGCGAGACGGATCAAGCCCGACCTGATCTGTTTAGTGTATTTAAAAAAAAAATTTACAAAACCCCGAATCCTTTTTGACAGATGTGCGGAAGAAGCAGTAGACTAGAAATCCCAAAATTTACCCCAATTTAGGCTGCATTCACTTTACTGTTTTTAGACTGTTTTCTGTTTTCACTAGGGTTGAACAAATAAACCGTCAAATCGAAAAACCGAACCAATCCGTGAAAATAGTTTGGATTAGTTTAGTTTGAAAAGTGAAATGGTTTGGCTTGGTTTAAGAAATTTTCAACTTCTTGAAATGATTTGGTTTAGGTTTCGATATTTAACAAACCACTTAAAGCGAACCAAACCATTTTTAATGTTTTAATTAAGAAATTATTAATGTGTAAATAATATGAGAAAAATATCAAAGGACTTAATTCATTTATGATTGTTAAATTCATTAATTGAGTTTGGTACTCTAATAATGAATTCCTTGTAATAATTTGGTTCGTTTTAGTAATTTTTGACTAATTTAATTAATACTCTTAAAAAAATTCTAGAGAAATTATATAATCGTTAATTGATTATATTTTTCTAAAATTTTGACATTTAGATGCTTAAACAAAATAGTACTTCAATAAACATATTCTGATAATATCTCATTTGAAACTTATGTATGTATTATTTGAGTTTTTTTATCTATTATATTAAATTAGTAAAATTTACTAACTTTTGATGAGTTTGACATTGGTATTAGTTTTTAAAAAGCATATTAGTATAATAGAATATTTAAATTTATAAAACTATCATGTTTTGAGTTTATTTTCATTACGTCGACAGACAAACTGTGGTTTAAAACTAAACCAAACCAAACCAAACCGAAAAATTAGGTTTGGTTTGAAAACTTAAATGGTTTAGTTTGGTTTACAATTTCTCCTAGCCGAATCTGATGGTTCGATTTAAAAATAAATCAAAAACCACTCGAACCGAACTATATTCACCCTTAGTTTTCATATTTCTAAAACAGTGAAAACGCCTTCTCTTTTATATTTTCAAAATTGCAATTCAGAAAACACCTTCAAAATTTGTAAAGAAAATTAAAAACAATTTTTTCTTGTTTTTGATTTTTTTGACCGATTGTTTTTTATGTTTTTTTTTTGTTAAAAGTTAAAACGCAGTAAATGTATTTTCGAAATTTAAACTTCACATTAATTACATTTAAATCGCTACTTTTATTTTTATATTCACTAGATTCTTACATGTGCGTTGCATGGGATGAATATATATTAAATTATTTAAAAATAATAATATGAAATTTATTACACTAATTTAGATAAATGATATTGCATGAAATAATTGCTAGTTGGGCAGTTATGTGTACTCTGAAAATATTTTTTGTTCGAAACCAATAAAATCATATAGTATGAATATTATATAAATTAATAATACATAAAAATAGTTATATATAAAACACTCGTAATTATTAATTTTTATTTATACCGGGAAAAATTAAAAAAAATTATAATTATAATTATAATTTTCAATTAACTTAAACTAACGATATATATATTTAATTTCTATTAATTTTAAAATACAAATCTCAAGATATGTTAGACAATTGAATAATCAAATTTATATATAATTTATACAATTAAATGATGATAATTATTAATTAGTTATTAAATTTAATAGAGAATCTTATTTCAAAATGGTAAATGAATAAGGCAAAAGTGAATAAACATTTAAAAAAAAAGTGAAAATTTTAGAATACCACACATGTTACAGTAATATAAAATAAAATGTCTAAAAAGACCATTCTAATAGATTTTTTTTGAGGGGGGGAACTATGGTACAGAGATATCACGACTCTTTTCATTTAATTAATTAATATATAGATGAGAAATATAAGAATAAAGCGAAGAATCCGATAATAAAAACAAATAAATAAATAAAAAGGGGACAAAGTAGTTTTTACCATACCATTTACCAACGGAATAAGCCAAAATTGGTAAATGATCGAAATCCCCCCCTTATAGCAAAATGGGTGGGAAAATTGCAATCAGATTATATCGCAGCTACTTTCATTTTATTAATATATAGATTTTATTTCTATTTTTTATTTTTAAAATAATTTTTTAAAAAAAGAAAACAGAACGTGTTTTTTATTTTCTCAAAACATCAACCTCAAAATAAAAAAATCAAAATGTACTTTCAAATGAAAACAGAAAATTAAAACACAAAGAGAACACAACCTTTAGTCTTTTGTATTTTGAAACTATTGACTATACTTGTAATACTTGCACTTTGGCCTTTGCATTTAGCATTTTAAATGCTTTATCATGCATATGATGATATGTATTACAATTCTACTATTGTTGTGTGAGATTATACAGCAAAATGAATTGCTATTTGTTAATTTTGTAACTAGGTTATGTCAAACCGATCGATTTAGGAAGAAAAATTTCCCAAAAATAAAAAATAAAAAAAAATACCCCATTTGCTGCCCCGAACCGACCCGAGCCCCGACCCGAAATAGTCGGGACGTCGTGGCGCGGCGGGGTGCCATATACTATTATCGGGGCACGACCGATCCGTCCCGTTGCCATCTCTACTTAGCGTGTATCGAGATACATCACATGAAAAATTATGACTATGTAAAATATCTCAATTCAAATCACATGACCATACGACACATTATATTGCCCTAGATATGGTGCTAGATGGATCATGTTTACCCTATGACACATTAACTTGCAAGACATTTTACCCTATTAATCCCGTAATAATTAATAATCAACCACCACACCATCATTTATGTAATCATGCGTCAAGAAAGTACTTGCTAGTGCTACTTGTATGAAGACACACAGAAGGTCCTAGGCCAGTCCCCCCAAAGATAACCTATTTGAATAAGAAATTTTCCAAGAAGATAGATAAGACTTTTTAAAAAAGAGTCTTACCCTCACTTGACATGAATCTAACAAAATATATTCATTTAATGATATTGAAAAAGTAAATTTAAGAGATCGGAAGAGCACATTTTTTAAAATATTAATTATTTTACTTTAATAAATTTATTTTGTTCATTATAACAGTAGACATACATAATCAACTTATTATATTATTATTATATTTTTAAAAAGTGAGTGACTTTTATTTTGAAACAGATGGAGAAAGAACATAAATCTATCCGGCGAGGGTGACATAATATATCCAATTAAACCTCTAATTTATGATAGTCACGTGAATTATAAGCAACCATTAGGTGAGAGTAATTATAAGCGGAAGCTTTTAAAGTGTGTGTCTGCAAGTTCATGAAATGATTAACCAATAAGAAACGGTCAATCCTACACACAAATTGCCTCCAATTTTGAATGCCCTTCGGCCTAAAATCGTGGGTGCCACTGCACCTTTAATGGCCTTCACGATCTCCCCCACCTCCGGATCACCACATGACCCTTTCCCCCCATTCCCCTCGTTTTCTTTTCTTGCCATCTTTTCTCTTATTATTTGGAGGATTGATTGAGTCTTTCGTTCTGGTTTCTTGTTATCATTCTTTGGATTCTTTAGTTTAAACACTTTCTTTTTATACATATAAAAAAAACAAAATCAGATTCTTGTTGATTTCCCTCGCTTTAATTCTTGGCATTTGCGCTCCGTTTGGGTTTCATTATTTCTCTCTAGAGAGAAATTGAGAAGAGGGTTCTGTTCTTTTTTAATGTGTGTTTCTCTAATTCTTCGTCTGTGCGATGAAGTGTAACTTTTGATGTCTTTGGCCGTTGGAGTCGCTTCGAGTACCAGAGAAATGGCTCATGATGAAAATAAGGATGATGAGAAATCGGGCTTCCCTGTTTCAGAAGCCAATGTAACAGCTTCGGATCACCCCGACCCTGCTGCTGTGGTGGAGCCTGATACCGATGAGGATGATGATGTTGAAGGCAAGCTACAGTTGGGTCCCCAGTGCACTCTCAAAGAGCTTTCTGAAATGGACAAGGTGCGGCCCAAGAAGAACGCTTCTCTCTTTCTTTCTTTCTTTCTTTCTTCTTAGTTCACAGTTTTTTCTTTGTGATTTCTGCTAATAATTTTTGGAAAGAATTCAGGATGATGAGAGTCTGAGGAGGTGGAAAGAACAGCTTCTTGGTAGTGTGGATATCAACTCTGCAGAAGGTACACATTTTCAATTCAAAGATTAATCTGAGGTTTAACAATGTTTTCATTCCTGGATTTGTGTAGTGAAATTGTTACTTCGTTTTCTTGAATTGTAGAAACAATTGATCCACAAGTTAAGATCTTGAGCCTAGCCATAGTGTCCCCAGGCAGGCCTGATATTTTTCTTTTAATACCCGAGGAGGGAAACCCGAAAGGTCCATGGTTTACGTTGAAAGAGGGAAGCCGATACAACCTTAAATTCACTTTCCAGGTTAGCAACAACATTGTATCCGGCCTCAAGTACCGAAACACAGTCTGGAAATCTGGCCTTAAAGGTTCTTTACTCTCTACTCATCTCTAAAATCAGATAGTGTTTCAAGTTTCTTATGATTGAAACGGCTTAGTTTTTTTTCGCAAATCTTGTCTTCAGTTGACAGCACAAGAGAAATGATTGGAACGTTCAGTCCTCAGGCCGAGCCTTACACCCATGAAATGCCGGAAGAGACTACCCCTTCCGGCATTTTTGCCAGAGGATCTTACTCAGCCAAAACACAGGTAAAAGTATCGACGTAATTTCATAGTCATTCGGGAAAGTAGATGAATTTTAATGAAATTTTGGCTGTGCAGTTCCTTGACGACGATAACAGGTGCTACTTGGGGATGACTTACACATTTGAAATCAAGAAAGACTGGCAATCCACTTAAGAGACTTGATGCTTTGAGTTTTGCTTCTTTGCTCCCCCTGCCCCATTCCAAGATATCTCGTATTTTTTTTTTTTTTTTTTTTTGGTTTAGCGTTTATGTCCATCGTTGTGATTTGAACTGTGGAGATGATTGAATGAGGAAACTGGTAAACTTTAATCAGTTCGTTTCGAGTGTCTTGCTGCTATTTTCTCCTTAATCAACATTGTTTTGATTTTTTTTCTCCAAAGGAAAAACATCTTAAATTGTTTGTGCATTTTATTTTAGTATATGTTCTACAAGATGTTGATGTTATTCTCTTCTTATGCAATATTGTTTCGGTCTGATCATCTGAATTATGAATCTTCCTTGATAACATTGAGAGTTCATACATTCAAGTTATATCTATTACATTAGACACGTCTGATGTCTCTTTACACTTTTAGAATCACAACTGAAATCTTCTCAAGATAAAATTAACTTCAAGTCAAAAATCAAGATACCTTAACTTGAACTCAGAACAATGATTAATGAAAATCATTTTAGATATACACAATTTTAAATTTCATATTCGGATTGAACAAAATTTTTAACATTCTCCATAAAAAGTGGAAATTAGGCATTACATTTTTATTTTAAAAATACTACATTTTGAAACTATCATGAAATTTACTATGTAAGCATAAAATAATTATCATAGATAAACTGTATCTATCTATCTATATATAAAGAGAGAAGCACGGTACAATAGGCACCGCAAGTGTTTTCCCGCCTAAAATTCTTTCCTTTAGTAGCTTTTCTTTTTCATTTCCCTTTTTATGAACTATTAAGATGAGTGTTAAAGCCCTTGTCTAATTTGTTCCTCTTAATAATTAGATGGTAGTAGTAATTGAATTTTTGTTCTTTTTAACGACATTGAAAAGTTAATTTCATTAAAGATACCCATTTGTTTGGTTTCAATTTTAAAAAAAAAAAAAACTATTTGATTAATTAATACAAATGAACAAAAGAAAAGTTTGACTTTTAGATTTTTAGCCTCTTTTTTTAATGATTCTAAATTAAACATTATATTTGATAGAACATATTACTAATCACATGTAATATAATTCTAAAAAATTATTAATGGAAATCTAACTAAAAATTTTGAACAAATATTATTTTACCATAGTTTAACTTTTTTCTATTAAAAAAAATAGAACATCACTAATTTTTTTTTACAGACAACCTGTGCACGGAGAACATTACTAATATTTTTAAAATTTAGTATAATTTATTAATTATGTAACTTGACTTTTATACTTGCAAGAATGGCATTCAAAGTACAAGAATAAAATTTTGCAATCACTTGAGCATCTTTGTAGTGACAATTAATTCAATTTATTTGCATTGTTTTATAAGTACGTGGGTGTTCACAAACTATTAAATTTACATTGAGTTACAACTCTTTAAACAATTAAGTTGCATGATAAGTATGTTTGGAGTTGGTCCCTTCTGACTTTTCTCTTAGCGAAAACTATTATATTTATAAAAAAAAAAAAGCGGGCGAGACTCATGCGGATTATATTTGGCTTTCAACCAAGTTTTGACTATTAACTTTAATGTAAGGTATCATATATAGTTTCATTTATTTTATCAATAATTTATATAATGCTTCGCTTGAGGTGTATCTAGTATATTTTTAATAAATAATAAAATTCCACATTCCTTCCCAAATTTGCAAGAATCAGATAAATTGTGTGCGTGTTTTTTGTGGGTGGGTACCCCGGGGCCCCCTTTTTGTTGGGGGTAGGGGTTAGGGAAGAATTTTGCGACTGTGTGGTTCTCCGGTGAAGGAATTTGGGGCTTCTAGTTAGTGAAAAACTGAACTCCAATACAATAATGTTAAAATTATATATTTGTCAAGTTATTATTAAGGGTTTAACAAAAAAAAAGAGAGATAAATATATTAATTGGATAAATTAATATTTGACATTGTCATGAACAGTGTCATCTCATGACATTCTTTATGACAATGTCAAGCATTTAATGTATCAAATCAACATTTTTTTTGTCAATTCTCATATGGGTAATTTGCGGAAAAGGACCCTAACGTTTGAGGTAGCTGCGGAAATGGACCTTAACGTATGTGACTTGGCAATTTCAACCCTGAAGTATTACTGTGCTTGCGAAAAAGAACCCTGGATGACGTCGCTGTTAAAACTTGCCATTAAATTGCTGCGTCCCCCTCACACACAACATATTGGAAGGGTTTTTTTTGACCTTGTATAAAAACAAGATTAATTTCCCTCCTGAATAATGCCCTATATTTTTAACATTATTATTTATTATTCTCCAATTCCTTTAAGATATAAATTATTGTACAAATAGACCTAACACACATCAATTAACCCATAATTCGGAAAGAATCAAACACGCATACGCAACACATTAACTAATCGTATAAATTCAATTTCACAATGATAATTTACCTAGACAAAACATGAATTTAAACAAAAAAGAGACACTGCCAGTAGGGACGGATACAAGGGGCGCCCATTTCGCCCTGAAAATTTTTTATACTAACCCATGTCTATTATATTGTTCTTTTTATACTATAACCCCTGTCATTAAAATCCTAGATTCGTCCCTTGTAACTATTCTTTCACTATCCAACTTAAAAGATATAAAATCCAAAAAGTATTAATAAATCGAAACATAAATTTTCAAGTTGCAAGTTATACATCTAGCAAAGGTAAATAGTAATGATGAAGTACAAAAAGATGGAAGTAGACCATTGCCTTTGCTGGGTAGTTTAACCAAAAAGTACCATGAAGAGAATGATTAATAAAAGTTTTATGCAATCATCCATGGTAACAAAAGTCTAAGCCCTTGTTTGATACTCTTTAACAAAACACATTATAATCCCATTTACCACTGATTTGACTATTGATTTGACAATTACTCATTTATAACCACAAATTTCAAACTTCTATTAAATCTACACCACTCATTTCACCTCTTTATAATTTCTCTTTATAAATCAACTATCATAAATTGAATCAAACATCCCCTAAATATTTGAAATCATCCATTTGCATTGCATCATAGAGGCCGTGGAGGCGGCAAACCTTTGCATGATCTCTTGTTGTGCCCTAGTTGTCCACATCGTTTGCACTTCACTGTAAGGCCTCGCCTACTAGAATGACCTGTAGAAGGTTGATGTATCTCATTTGTCTCCTTTCGTCGTACCTTTCTAGGCCTTCCTGGATGTTTCTTGGTTGTATATAGAGGTACCAAGGGATGCATCCCTTTGATAGGCCATAAATCTGATCCAATCATTTTGGGGCAATAGTATATGAGTAAGTTCTTAGGTAAGTTTCTTTCCCATACGTCTCATGTACATACTCCATCATGCTCGTGTCTGCTAAGTCCCGAGAAGACAACGAGGCTATAACATGTGGACATGAAATTCCTGTCAATTGCCATCCCCTAGAAGAACATGTCCGAGCTGTAAAATCAACAACAGTAGCTGCCGAATCCCAATTGTTGCTAACTTCATACTTTATGTTTCCGCAATACACAGCCGGAAGATTTCTTGCAAACCTTGTGTTCTTTTCAATTATTTTCATTATTCTTGGACCAACATTGGTTGTCCACCTTTCTGCTGCCTCCCTTTTCCTCACTATCCTTTTCAACAAATACATTCTTATTTGTTCAAGCATCGTGATGGTCGGTTTCTCGTGTGCCCCGAGGATTGCACTATTAAATGACTCACACGGATTGTTCAATAAAATGTCAGAACATCGGCCTTCTCTAAAGTGAGATCTACTCCATTGGGTAGCAGGTTTATCAACAAATCACCCAGGTGTCTCTGGATCTATCTCAAACATTCGATTCATCTCTTTCTCCCATTCTGGAATTGTAGTCGCCCTAGCTGCGCTCCATAATGCATTCTTAAGTGCCAAGCCTGTGTGTTTTTTGCTAAAATTGTTATACAGATGACGAACGCAATGTCTATGCTCAGCTTCTTCAAACAACTTTGCAACAGCTTGTATTAACCCTTTTTACTTGTCAGATATGAAAGTCCATAAATATGAGCTATGAATGCCAACATCAAAGGAAACCAAGTCTAAGAACCATTCCCAATTCTCTCTATTTTCAATGTCTACAATGGCATATGCAAAAGGGTACATGCCATTATTTCCATCTACACCCACTGCGGTTAGAAGCTGCCCTCCTTCTTCTGTTTTAATCCAGCAACCATCTATGCCTATTACACTCTGACAACAATTAAAACCATCCTTCAAAGGCTTTAAACAAACATACAATCTATGGAATTCATTTCCTTTTCCTCTAATTAAACAGTACTACCTGGATTAGTAGCCTTTAATTGCTCACAATAGTCCCACAACACTCGGTAATGCTCAGCCACAGAACCTCTAATTCTCTCCTTCGCCTTTGCTCTAGCTCGATAGAATTGCCATTCTGAAATGTCCCCCAACTCGTCTCTCTTAACCAGGTCCGCAAATGCACTTACTTTCATATCTTGCATCAATTTAAATTCAGTAAAATATCTTTTTGCAAGGTAAGAAGAATGTACCCTTTGATTCTTGCATAGCATGGCGCATGTGTGCTTTTT
Source organism: Nyctanthes arbor-tristis (assembly GCA_963692815.1). Taxonomy (NCBI): domain Eukaryota; kingdom Viridiplantae; phylum Streptophyta; class Magnoliopsida; order Lamiales; family Oleaceae; genus Nyctanthes; species Nyctanthes arbor-tristis. Next base: position 24,216 of record CAVNYN010270099.1, read on the forward strand.
GATATATGTCTTCACAACGAAGCTGGAGTTTTTTGAATTCTTTGTAGCATATATTACCCATGGACATGATAAGCCCTTACATTTTGCACGAAATCTTTTAGACTCATCCTTCTCAAATTTGATGTCTCGGCAATTTCTTGCTGCATACTCATGAAGAGCCTCTTTCAGGATGACTTTTGTCTCAAAAACTCTCTGAAATAATTAAAAACAGTGATAATAGTAGACATTTAACTAAAAATTTGAACAATATAGAATATAAGCCTTGTTACCGAGCTTGAAAAATGGTTGTCACATATCTGTTGCTTGATTGAATATATGCTCTCATGGCTGATGAGTACATCCAACCTCTTCCTCGCTGTCAATGCTTTTCAAGTCATCTGACTCGCCATAATCAGTATCTGCAACAGCTACTTCATCCAAATTCATGTCTCCAAGCCCTAAGTCCATGTTTGCACTAGCATGTTCGATATCTGCAATGCCGTCTTCTTGTTCTGTATCATAGTCACTGTCATACAGGTCATCAGATAATGTCCCAACATCAACTTCAGGTTCCTCGTTGTCTGTACTTTGAGTTCTAGCCCCTACAGATGCACCGAGTTTATGCATGTAGGCAAAACTTGCTTCCCACTCGTCCATAGCTGCCTGCAGATGTTCTTCAAGAAACTGGTGCGTTACACTATTGCTGAAAAAAGAAGCCTCATGAGTGATGCCATGATTAGGAGATATAAGATCTATAGATTGCTGTGAAACATTATCTTCTGTTGCTGCTTGCACCGTAGCCTCTCCCGTTGTTCCTATTGTTTCAACCACTACTTCTTCTAACTGCTCAAATTCTGTTGCCCAAATACCTGTTGATCTCGCATCTGCTGTTTTTTTAGGGACATATGATTCAGGTGCTGAGCTTTTGACTTTCTTTCTTTGTTCGAAGTATTCACCATCAACAGCCAGCCTCTTTTCGTTTTTTGTTTGTTCCTTTCCTGTATTTCTCCCAGTCATACCTTGATGTCTTCCAATCTTATTCTTACTCCCTCATTTATTTTCCATCTCTGATAGAAGAGCCCGTCTTGCCTCTCGACCTCTTAGAACACCAGTAAACAATAAGTAAACAATCACAAGTAATAAGTAAACAATTGGGCATAAAATCAATTATGCTCTATCTCATCTCTCTAACTTGTTTTCTGTTGTAACTTTTCAAAAATTTTCTAATTAATGCAAATGGTTCCAGCTTCACAAACATCTAATAATATTAAGTGTTCTGCTTCTGTTCACTAAACCAGCCAATAGTGATACAAAAAAATTGCAGATATTTAATGGTGTGAGCTAGCTAAGCAACACAGATAAACATATATCTCCATAAAGATGCGTCGTGAACAGAAGTAAAGAAAGCACAAAGATGTGCTATTTTCCATTCTAAATGAGAAAAGCATGCAACATGTAACCGCCTAATTGAGCATAAAAATTTTTTCAACATTGTTTTAATCTTGAGTATATTAATTCAAACATTTCTTGCGTATGAAAAGCCAATCACTATCTAACTTAAAAGCTAATCACAACCTAGTTATAACATGTTAACTGTACTTCAAACTACAAGGGTTAACACAAATCAACAACTTTTACATACAGGTGCATATGTCACCATATTTTAAAACAAAAGAGTGAAAACCAAAACCGAATAGTTACAAGTTGCTGGATACTTGGCAAAAAATGAACATGTTTGCTAATTGAAATGTTATCTATGGCATTTAATCTAAGTACCAACTAAAAGCAAGAAAAATGTATATGCATCAGCTCATATTTAAAAAGTATAAAGAACCTATTTTTATTGCCCACATTTCCACATTAGACTTTGGAACTCTATTTAACCATATTATAAGTTCTAAAATTATCCATACAGTGCCTCAGAAAACTAAAAAGAATCAAATAGATTAGAGACACGGCAATGAACCTTTTGTCCAAGCTACATTCTTTTTTCCCAAATAGAATTTAGATGTTTGTTTCAAATCAGATTTTGATTTAGATGTTTGTTTCAAATAGTCATTCTGATAATTTCAAATCTAAAAGTCTTATTAAAATTGCATGATTACTTTTTTCAAAAAAAAATTGCATGATTACCCTTACACTGCATCATCTACAATAAATCTAATTAAATCAATTTTGGGTGAGACGACCATTATCTCTTACAATCTGCAGCATATAAAGACAAAAAGAAACCAAGAAAAGCAATTGCATAAATTCTTCAAGATGTAAGCTTTTCATGGATGTTGTGTCTGGCTTAAAATTTTTTAGCCAATGAAAAAAGAAAACTGGTGAAATTTAGGAATTCCTTTTTTTTCCAGAAAGATACAGAGGGGGTTTTCACTCAGAAAGACAGAGTCTGGGTATTTGAAGTCTCCTTCACCTCTCTCATTGTAATAGCACGTGAGTGCAAGAGTAAAGAGAATACTAACTCTCGATTAGAGGTTCATCGTGGTAGATCCTGAATCGCGCCTCAATGACCATCAAACCCAGATTATTGGAGTTTATTGATGTCTTGAATGCTAGAATATCGTCATTCTCAAGTGAAACAGCCTTCAACTATACAGAACTTGTGAGCACAAGTAGGTTGTTCCCAAAGAAAGTTCGTGTCTTCCACAAGAAAATTGGGTGGGACTTCGTCAATAATTGATCTCCCGTTCCGATCACCGCAGATGATAAAAGGTTCAGAGGGATTTTGTATCGCTTTGTATATTGGGTTTGTAAAGGTTTACTCGGTGCTTCCTAAGCCACGCAGGTTTTGGAAAGAAAGATGGTAAAACTTAAATTACTAATTTACCCTTATCAAATTACTGATCTTTTGATAGGCGAGTCCCACTATTGTTGGCTTATGGAACACGCGCAGTCTTTAATGGGAGATTTTAACAGAAACGTCATCGAGGGTCTTTTTCCGCAAGCACAGTAATACTTCAGGGTTGAAATTGCCAAGTTACATACATTAAGGTCCATTTCCGCAGATCGACATCAAACGTTAGGGTCTTTTTCTGCAAACTACCCATTCTCATATTATGCCATAACTATGACTATGACTATGCATTGAAGGAGCACTCATGGAAAATGTCCCATGACAATGTCGAATATTAATTTCTTCAATCACTAGTCTTCTCCCTCTTTATCTATTTTCAAAATACCTAATAATAATTTGCTAAATGTACAAGGTAAACATTGTTGCGTTGGAGAGTTCATCAAATGTTTGCGTTGGAGAGTTCATCAAATGTACTGTCAATATTATTTATCACATATACACAGTCAACATTGTTGCATGCCATGGTGGTCAGGTTTTTGGTGAAAAGAATTTGTTCGATTATGTGTGCGTAAATCGAATTAAGTGTAAAGAGTAATGTTATACTTCTCTGTTAGTTTACCAATCAGTTCACCAGTTTACAATTTTAACATTAAAATATATAAACTTCAAATTATTTAAATGTCTTAATTGACAGTTTTACCCTTCTTGTTATTATACAACCGACAAACTAATTGGTGAACTAATATGAAACTTTATCATTACTCAAGTGTAGAGAGTAATGTTACACTTCTCTATTAGTTTACCAATTAATTCACTAGTTTATAATTTTAACCCCAAAAAAGCTAAAACTCAAATTATTTAAATACCTTAATTGACATTTTTACCATTCTTGTAAATACACAACTGGTAAACTAATTGGTGAATTAATATAAAAATTTATCACTACTCAAGTGTAAAGAGTAATACTACAATTTTCTGTTGGTTAACCAATTAGTTCACCAATTTACAAAATCCTAAAATATATAAAGCTCAAATTATTTAAATACTTTAATTGACATTTTTACCTTTCTTATTAATACACAATCGGTAAACTAATTGATGAACTAATATAGATGTTTATCATTACTTAAATGTAAAGAGTAATGCTACAATTCCCTATTGGTTTATCAATTAGTTCACCATTTTACAATTTTAACAATAAAATATCTAAACCTTAAATTATTTAAATGTTTTAATTGATAGTTTTACACTTTTTGTTAATATACAATCAGTAAACTACTTGGTGAACTAATATGAAAGTTTATCATCACTCAAGTGTAAAGAGTAATGCTACACTTCCCTATTGATTCGCCAACTAGTTCACTAGTTTACAATTTTAACCCTAAAATATCTAAAGTTTAAATTATTTAAATGCTTTAATTGACAATTTTACACTTTTTTAATACGCAACATGTACAGTAATTGGTGAACTAATATGAAAATGTAAAGAGTAATACTATACTTCTTTATTGATTTATCAATTAATTAATCAGTTTACAATTTTAATATAAAAATATTTAAAGTTCAAATTATTTAAGAGGGAATTGCAAAATATAACAACTTTTATTGTGGCATTTTATAAAGTAGACCACTTTTTAAACCAATGCAAAAATGGCCATTTTCCACTTTTTTAGACAAAATTACCCCTAAAGAAATAATCTAATACCAATATCAGTTTAATATTATATATCACGTCTAGATCTCAGTTTTCAGCTTTTCTAGGGTTGAAACAGTTATCCTTCCTCACAAACAAGGCTCCCCGTTTCCTTTTTCTCTCAATTCACACCATTTTGCTGTTTGAAATCGACTTGGTGGAGCAGTGTAATTGTGTAATCTACGCCAACAGTTCCGACAATTAATGCATACAAGCTTCCAGCATTTCCTTCGATCTGATCTAGCTGACGCCACCTCTTGCTTAGCCACCACAACCTCATGGGGAAGAGGTCTGCACATGGCTGCCACTTTTCGGGACGAATGTAATGCCACCAATCGACAATATGCACCACCTCTCTTTCCCACCGACGATGAATCATTGCTTTTTTCCAATTTTTCTTGATTTCAGTCTTCCTCGATTTCAGTCTTCCTCATTTTGGGCATTCTTTTCTTTTTTTATTCCGGCGGCGTGGAAGGAGGGCAAGATTTCAATTTTTTTTCTTTTGGTTCTCTAGGTGGTCGTTGTTTGCAAATAGTGGACGGTGGCGGTGGGCTTTTTTTTTTTTTTTTTTTTTTTGTGTGGGATATTTCAATTCTTCATACCTTGACTCAGTGGTGGTGGGGAAATCAAATGGACAGTGAGTCCATTTTTCACTAATAAATTTTGAGTGTTCGCATAATTAATGGTGGTTTTCTTTTCTTTTTTCTATTAGGGAGATTAACATTTGAAGTGAATATTTTTTCTGTAATTCTTTTGTAAAACTTGACCATTGATTATAGTAATTCTAGATGGTTGGAATAGCAAATTATTATCAATTCGTGATACTTTATTCAGGTTTGTTAAGCGTAACATTAAAGATAAACCACTAATAATAGTAGTTAGGCTATGTGATGCAATAATTCTAACCGTATCACTCATATTTGTAAATATGATTAGTCCGGATTCCAATGGAAAACGGTGTATTGTTTGGGTTTTACACTCCCATAGCACATTATAGTAACTTTGTAAAACTTTCGTGTTCCCAGACGAGTTAATTCACAAACATTAGAACGTGGGCGACATGCATTTTAAATTTGGTTAAGGCTTCTACAATTTTAGCACTCGACTGTCGAGATAGACAAATCAACTATATAAAAATGGGGTAGGCCACCAGCCGTAACCATAGTAAAACTGTCTAGAATGACCGATAGTATCTGTATAGAAACACAGATAAACTGTCGGGAACTGCATGTCAATGGGTGTTGACAAAATATTTTGTCAACTGTATATCATTCAAGCGCACAACTGTCGGGAACTACACATCAATTGTAAAGAGTTAGATTAGCTAAGGCATGGGTCAAATGTAAACTATATAGATTACAGTGACTATATGTCGAGAAATACAGATCAACTGTCTATAACTACATGTCAGGAATATGACACGGGCTAGTGACAAAAAATTATCAACTGTATAGAATTACAGCACACAACTGTCGAGAACTACACATCAACTGTATAGAGTTGGGGTAGCTAAGTGGCTGCGTCAATAGTAAACTGTATAGATTTCCAAGGACTATCTATAGAGAAACACAGATCAACTGTCGAGAACTACCGGTTATTACCCATCGTGGATTGAAAATGTCTTCTGGCTAAGTACATGAATTGTAAACCTTTTTCCCCAATTATTGCTGAAGGGTTTTTATGTAATTTTGCACTAAAATGGTTATTTTTTAATTGGTTTTCAAAAAGTGATATTTTTGAACTTTGGTTTTTATATTTTGCCATAAATTGTCCCATTATTTAATAGTAAATTTCACAAAAGGTCATCAACCTTTGCAAAAAAAATGACACTTTCATCTTTAACCTTTTTTTTCAAGCATGTAGGTCCCCAACCTTTCAAAAATATGCACAAAAAGCCTGTATATACTATTTTCGTCAATTTTCATTGTTCACTTTTTCTATAAATATAAATTTAACCTTTATTTAAATTAAAAAATAGAAATACACAAATTTTAAAAATTCATTTTGATCTCTCTACGATTTTTCTTTCACGTACTTATACATATTCATCTGTATATTGTTTTCTCGTCCACCCATTTAAAAAATTCCAACTTGCAGGGTTACCGGAATCCAGCTGGTCAGAATTTGGCAGGCCAGAATCTACCGTTGGCTACCATGCTAATCGGGAGGAGGTTAGAGGTGGGGGCGAGTTGGAGGTTAGGGGGTTGGGGTATTAAAAAATAACATATTTGTTAAAGAGAAAAAATAATAAAAATGTTTAAAAAATTAAAAAATAACATATTTGTTACATGTGTAACACACGTTACACAGTGTTTTTGAAATTTATAACATTTAGGAAGTATATATAATATTTTCTTAAGAAACCAAAACTATCCTTAGAAAAAAATGTGGCGCTTAAGCATTCTTACGAAATCAAGTTGTAACTTGTAATGCACTATAATATGTTCAGTTAATATATGTAGGGGTGGGCATCGAACCCGAAAAACCAACCCGAACCGGACCTGTTCAGGTCGGTTCATTTTTTAAGAAAACTGTTCTGTTTGCGGTTTAAAGAAGGTCGAACCGAGTAGGTCTAATTCAGTTTGCGGCCGCCCAAACCCACTTAAAATCGAAACGAATAGTCCCTGTTCAATTAAACCGATTAAAATCGAAATATTTATTTATTTATTTTCTAAAAAAAAAGGTGTTTCAGAGGCTCAGACTTTCAGAGTTCAAGCACGCTAACATTATTCACAATACCAATCTCCAATTGTCAATTTACAATTCAGAATCACATTTGGCAAACTCAAGTCAAAATTGAAACCCTAATTTTGCTGCTGCTCGACTGCTTCTTTTTCCCTTTCGCCGCCACTGTCGTTGCTTTACCTCAAATGCTAGCTGCTCTTGGCTGCTTTGCCTCCACTGCCGGCTGCTACTTCACCTTGCCTCAACTGTCGGCTACTGCTTCCTTCTTCCTTTACCCCGTGTATTTCTTTGCTTAATGTCGAGAGAGAGAGAGACTGCTGCTTGTTAGGTTTTCTTTTTCCTCTTTCCTTTTGGGCTTTAAAATTTGGTCCAAGTTAAAGCTTAAAAAAAAAAAAGAATTAGCCCAAACCGCAACCCAACAATGGGCCGGTTCGGACCAAAACCTATCTGCCAGGCCCGACGCCCACCCCTTATATATGCATATGTTTTCTAAAATTTATTTATTACATAAATTGGAATGTACCATATTACATTGATATTAACGTCTATCGGAGTATATTACATTGATTGTAATTTTCACTTGTGATGCGCTACAATGGATTGATTTAATGTTTACTAAAACCTATTACGTTGAGTGTAACTTCTATTAATCAAACTATACAAACAAAATATGTTTTGTGTATATTTTAATGCTTAATGAATAGTTCAAATGTGCGTTGCACGTTCTCTGTATCATAGAAATCATTTACATAATGATATATTATATTTTTATTATAAACACACATGCTAGCTAAAAGTTATTACAATAAAATATATATCTTTATTGGCCTAAAAAAAAAGGCAAAAAGAAAAGAAAATGATATGAGTCAAGACTCACATGGCGTGATAGCATTTGAGTATGTTTCTCACACCCTTCATCAATGTTCCATTCTTCCCCTTTACAATTCCTTTATCATAATAAAAAATATCCTTTTTAGATTATGATTATTATTATATTTAGAATTAGAATGCTATTAATTATGGCAATTTTGCCCTTGTTTGATACTCTTTATCAAAACACATTATAATCTCACCTACCACTGATTTGACAATTACTCTTTTATAACCATAAATTTCAAATTTCTATTAAATATACACCACTCAATTTATCTTTTTATAATTTCTCTTTATAAATCTAACGACCATAAATTGAATCAAACATCCCCTTAAAATTATTATTTGGTTGAATATTTATCTTTACTTATTATATTTAAGCTAACCTAACATTATTATTGCATAAACTAAATAATACATATATATAAGTTTATAATAATTAAGAATGTCTTAAAATTGTTTTCTAAATCAAATGAATTCATTTATGTGATCACAAAAGTTTCATAAGAGTCATTAATAACAGTAATAAATTTGATTAAATTGTTGAAAACCCCAAGAAATTAATGAAATAAAGTTAAAAAAAATTAAAACAGTTTCTAAAAAGTTATTTGTTTGATAAAATATACAACTTAAAACCATAAACATATCTTCAAATTAATTTGAAAGAAAATATTATGGGAAATCGAAGTATACTTTAATAATTGTATATGCGAAATAGTGATGCTTAATTTGCAATAATTATCAAAGTTAATAATAATTTTAAGCGAATTATGTCTAATAAAAAAAAGCATGTAAATCTAATTTTTTTTTTGTTTTGAAATTAAGAAGTGTACACACTTTGAATTTTTCTTTTTAAACACATTACATGGACAAAGGTTTGCAAAAAATAATAATAATAAAATAAAATAAAATAAAAATACATGGACAAAGTATATTAAAATTCGTGTCAATATTTTGTTAATATAAAAGCATATTTTTAAATAAAACTAAATGGAATAAGTTTTTCCTTTATACGTTCAAATAAAAGAATTATAATAAAAACTTTGTAAGCAAATTAAATTTACTTAATGAAAAAACCACACTCATACGTAATTATTACTTAATAAATACTATTTATTACATAATTAGTACTACACAAAATACTAATTAATGACATAATTATTTATATGAATTAAACACTAATCAATTGTAAAATTAAAGGGTACTATTGATATTACTAAAAAATGTCAAGGGTAAAAGAGAGAAGTGAATGTTTTATACTCATTCTCTCTTTTATATAGTAGTGATGATGATTGTTGAAATCATTTGAATATACTAGTGAACTTTGTAATCATATTTAGGTGTTATCTATTTAAAATACAAACCGTAATTCTACCGAATAGAATAACTCAATGCCATGTATTACCTTATGACTCAATTTTCGTTCAACGTAACATATGTAGTATATATGAGAACATTATTAGTTAATTGGATTAATTTTAATATATATGTTTTCTACTTAAATTCAATTTCTCCAATTATGCGTACTTTTTAAAGATATTATTATTATTAAATTTTTTTTATTCATGAGGAATCTACTGGGAGGAGAGGGCATGTGTGGTTCGAACTAGAGACATCTTACTTGGAAAGTAAGCGTTCTAATAACTAGAGTACAATTCGAACCACTTTTAAAGATATTACTCCCTCCGTCCCATAAAAATAGGCCCGGTTGCTTCTTACGCGGGGATTAAGAAAAGTGATTTAATATGGTTGAAAATACAAAATTCACACTAAATAGTCTAATATATCTCTATTAAAGACTAGTTCTATTTAATGCATTAAACATTAACTAGTTGTTTGCTCTCCGATCTGGTATATTTGAAAGAGCAATTAATTGTTCAATCTCGTTTATGTAAATGGACTATAATATGAGACAAATAAAAATAGCAAATGAGCCTATTTTTATGGGACGGATGGAGTAATTAATTAATCATCATATCTGATTCTTTGTCATTTTAAACTGATTTTGTAATTTTTATTGTTTTTATTTAATTCATTCTAAAATGCAGTGTTTATACAATATTTCTTTTTATACAAATGTTACAATTGTGAAACTTATACAAAATTTCCCCCCAAAGAAATCTATTACTTGTATGGCTAGCTCCTCATTCACGTTGGTTCAGGGCGCAAGTCGTGCCAATGCAGCGGCAGCGGCAGCGGCAGCGCGCACCCATTTCTTTTCCATTTTATAAATGCTGCCTCCTCAGTAGAAATGACATAAAATTCTTTTTCTTTATCAATACTATGATATGTTAACTAAATTTAGTTAGTGCGTAATTATCGAGTTGTACTTACTACCAACGCAGTTAGTTAAAATCATTCATTGCTTTGAAGGTCTAAACCGATGGCATATTTCAATTTTTTTTATTGTAAAAATTCTTATTTGACTAGTCTTCAACAACCTTAGAAATTACTCAATCCTTGAGTTACAAAAATTTTAATAGGTATGTTAATAATAATTATTGAATCCAACGGTTTGATTTCATCCCAAAGAATTCATCTGTACATACAAAAATTATTTGGGTTTATCTTACGCATATATCACATGAGAATATTGGGAAAGCCTACATAATTTTCTCAATAATCTTCTATCACTCTTTTTTTTTTTTTGGGTGGGGTGGGGTGGGGTGGGGGGATTTTATATTTTACAAAAATAGTATTATGAAAGGCATGGATGTTGCAGTTTAGGGACCGAAGAAGTCGGTAGTCGGTATTTCTTCTCCCCCAAATCTGAAGACTGCTGATCGATTTCAAACGAAGATGGAGGAAACGGAGGCAATGGAAAGGAGAGAGTAGTACCGCATTTTCTTTACATTACAAGACATAGAAAATCTGCCAGGGGCGCACTCCAGAAGGTTGAAATTCCCAGAAACTGGGAGAAGACAGAAAGAAACAAATGCAGGTATATTTTACTCGATTTTGTACAAATTATTGATACCCTAACATCTTTACACGTTCAAACCCTAAAATTTCTGCTTAGCTTTTGAATTAACAATTTTATCCAATTTATATTTGTATTGGCATACGCTTTTGTGAGAATTATAGTAATGGTTGTGTCACAACACAAGCCAAACCAATGCAGCAATTCAAGCAAAACCAACACATTCACTCAGTGAGAACACCAGATATTTATGTAGGAGAGAGATGAGTCTGGATATGAAATTGTGGGGGTTGGAAGAGCCCGATTAAATGATCCTACCATAAATTATCAGGAGGTAAGTTCTAACATCAAATATAAGATCATCTAGAAAATGAATCAATCAATATCAAAATTGGTCTAAACGGAACGAAATATAAATCATAGAATTTAAATGAAGGGAAAAAAAAAAGAGAGAAATCCCATTTACATTTTACTTAAAAAAAGATTATTGGATCAGTCTCAAAACTGATTTCTGATCAACAGGAGCCAAATCCTTGGGGAAGTCCCGGACATAATATATCCTACTCCCTCCGTCCCACAAAGATAGGACAGTGGGTAATTTCACGCAGATTAAGAAACGGTAAGTAATCTTGTTGGAACATTAATTTGTAGGTGTTTTTCCAATTTAAGCCTCATGCCTAATTAATGATGTGGGAATAATTACCAATGAAACGAGTATAAAATGTGTCCATTAGAATTCCTTTAAGTCTGGACCCCCACCATCTTCTAGATTTGTGAAATTGTAAACAAATATTTAAAATTCATATGGAACCGAAAAAGCTGATGACTTGTTTCGCCAAATTCTGATTCATTTTTAGCATAAAATACATGTTTTGATGACTTCTTATCTAGTTCATGAATTCCAGAATCTCTCTCAATTGCTGAAGGTCTCAACTCGTTATTATGGGTGAAAGAAACGGCTGAGAGTTTCACACAATAAGAATAATTGGCCGGTCAATATAATTTTATTGAAAAGGAAGGTTGATGGTTGATATGGGATGTGAATAGCCAAAAGCTCTAAAATTGAAATTGGCATAACTCGTTTCTCTAAAATTTTTGTGTGCAACATAGTTTTTGTTAATTAAATAGGGGCAAACATGGAAAGGAAAAATTAAATACACGCATGATATAGTAAGTGGACTATCTTTTTGGGACGGACAAAAATGATATACTGTACTATCTTTTTGGGATGGAGGGAGTACTTCTTTCAAATCTAAGCCAAAGCCTAATCGCTTAAAGCTTTTAAGACTACAAAATTAAAGAAAGTGAAGGCCGAAGAGAGCGAACTTGGTGGACTCTAGATGCTGCGGTTGATCTCCCGACTTCCACAAACAAAGTCTGTTGCCCGGAAATGATCACAATAATGAAGGAAGATCGGATTGAATGAATTGGGAATTAGGGATTTAGCATTTAGAATTCGTTGGTCTCGGTCAATTCTAATCCTCAATTGTGAACTTTTGATTCTGTAAATTGAACTCTAGAATGCAAGTTTTATGTGTTAATTAGGCCACGTTATGGTTAAGGGATTTTGTTTGTGTAAAGAGAAAAATGGGCTAGCTATTGGACTTAGTGCTTTGTCACCGAAGAAATCAATTTGCAATAATAGGGAAGAAAATTGATTTAAAAAAATTGCCTCTATATATATATATATATATATATATATAAAAGGAGTTATGCTAGACCGAGCTAAAGCTTGCTGCTAACCTCTCTCTACATCCTTGCATTAACGAAAAAAATAGCTAGTTTATATGTCACCTTGCTGCGAATTGTATTAACCGATAACCAAATTCAACTGTAACGAGAATTGGGAACTGAATCTCAAAACTAATCAACTGGAAACTAATAATCCAAGCTACAATTGCATTAATAAGCTGTAAATACAATGCAAAATCAAAGTACAAAGAAGAATATGAGCTCTGAATGTAAATCAGGGACTGGAAACCAGAAATCAACAGATTTGATTAGCATCAGTTGTGCATAAAATTACCCGCAACAGCTGAATCTGTCACTACTAGGAGAAAATAAGAGGGTGAAGATCTGAGAATAACAATTGAACAGCCACAGCACCCAAACCCAGCTGGAACGATAATCAGTAAACCGGGAGGCGAGAAATTAAGAAGTATAGAGTTGAGATGAAAGAAGAGAAAAGCAGGGGATGAGAAACCAGATTTCAGAAAGGGAATTGTTAAAAGTGAATTCTTATTTTGCCAATTAACATTAAGTGCTAAATACAGCGCGTGACTTTTTACCCCCTTTATGACAGGTTGTTGTTGCAGGAACGCGGAATAGGTAAAGGAAGAAAATGTCCATGGATTTGATACTGAAGCCGTCATGCAGCAGTTGTGGATCGACGGTGGAGCTGTATGGCAGCTCTTGCAAGCACCTGACTCTGTGTGTATCGTGTGGAAAGACCATGGCTCAAAACCATGTCAACTGCTATGAGTGTGGGATTCCCATCACTCGCTTGATCAGGGTTCGCTTTCTCCCCCATTCTCTTAAACAAAAAAGTTAATTTGTTAATTAACTACATGAAGACACACCTTGGGCATGTTCATTGCATCCGGTTTATAAAGTATGTTGTTTGTTAAGAGCTAATTTGCAATGGTTTTAACTTGAGTGGGTTAGATTTTATCAATGTAGAAGTTCTACTTTTTTCCATGTTTGCATAAATACCATTCATCACCCTGGGTTTAGTTTTTGCATTTAGCGGTGTGAACTCCACCTTACAATTTGGTAAAATTCTGGTCAACAACTTAATTAATTTGCAACTACATATTTTGTACTAAAAAAAAAAAAATCATTTTTTCACATTTCTTCATAATCCTTCCTTCTCCACCGTTCATTCTCCCAAAAAACCACTTTTCAAAAAATTTCTTACAAAAGAAGTTACACGAAACGGGTTGTAATTAATAATTTACTCCATCCCATTTACGTAAGGTGATTTGTTTTTTCATATTGGAAGAATGCTACTGAAAAGCAAAATTTGCAAATCACTTTTCTGGTTTACACTGCGTATTAGTTAAGAATAATGACCATAACTAGGCCAAATTAAACAATGGTGTATTAGAAAACAAATAAAACACATATTCCTCAATGAGTGCTGTTCTTAATGCCAGAGAAGAGTATGAAATAGAGGAGTTTAATATGATATAGGCCAGTGCTTTCTTTGTCAACAATAAATAGTCATTTTAGTGATTTCGTGGTATAAAGAATGAGTCACCTAGATCTTAGATGATTTAGGTTCTGTAAGCCATGTCCCATTGTGTGTCTAAATTTGGAGGTCAGAAAATGTGTCTAGATGTAAATAATGCTTGAAGATTTTTTTTCTCGGTCTTCCACTTACAAATCAATAAAGGAGTCTGAAAGTACTGTATTATCAGTGCAAAACCAGTTGAGATTTGTTGGTTAAAACAAGTAGCTTCTTTGTTATGAAACTGAATTAGAATTTAATTCAAAAATGACTCTACTTCTGACTGACAAGACTGCAACGTTGAATGATTCCAAAAGTTGCAGTAACAATGGGAAACAGAGTGGTCCTGATTTAGGAAGCAACTGAAGCTTATTTCTGCTTGCCCTTGTTTGTTGCATCTTACAACACTTGACTGGAATCTGCTGATTCCATATTTGTTTTACTTTTGTGTGTGCTAGTACCTTTTATGCGTAATAGGTGTGGGTGGTATGAAACTTTTCGAGCCTCCATATAGAAGGCTACTACATAATGTTGCAACTGGATTCTGCTGATTGGATACGCTATTCAGTTTCTAATTTTCTTTTGATCTGTTTGCTACAATCAGGGTCAGAGCTACTTCCTTTTTAACAATGTAATATTCATGATAAAAAGTCTGATAAGAAAGCCTAATGAAGTGTAGTAGAGAGTAATAGTGTGACTTATCTCCTACTTTCTGAATAAACTAAAAAGGCCCTGTAATTTATTTTATTAACCTTTTCATAGCTATTTTTTTACTTTGAAAAAAATAAAAATAAGATACATTCAAAGGAGCTATTCCAAACTGGCCTCACCTTCTGCCTTTGCATGTAATTTTGACGACAGATCTTTACATTACTGCTGATCTATTTTTCTTTGATTTCACAGCGTGATACTGCCTATTGCCGTATATTATTAACACTTTCTGAATAGGGTTTTTCGTGTGTCATATCATATTAGGAATACACAGTCCAGGCATGTTCGAGTACCGATAAAAATTACTTCATAGGTAGGTTTGCAACGGGATTGCCGAGTTTTTCGAAGAAGAAGAATGAGAATAAATGGTCATTGCAAAAAGAAGGCCTTCAAGGGCGTCTAGTCACTGATACCTTGCGGGTACTTCTTTTGTCACATGGCATGTTTCTTTACTTGCTGTTGATGCTCTTAACATGATAATGGTAGATGTACTTAGAGGATGTACTTTTACTTCTAGAAAAATTAAGAGGCATGTGTGTGAAATGGTTGATTGTATTGTCAGTCTGTGTGCTTGTTGATTAATGCTTGACTCTACATTTTTCATGTGTATATAGAATATTCTTTTAGGTCTTTCAAGCTATAGGATTATGTTATATAATACTCAATCTTTAGCATATTTTTTCGTGGTTGGATGACGATCTGTCTGGGGAAATAATTCTTTATAAGTCATGATTAAAAAGCGTCACAAATATGGCTTTGATGATATCTAAAGTGGACTTTCATTGCAGGCAGGTTGCATTTTTCTAGTTAGATCTTTATCTAAGTATAAATGGTTGATTTGGTAATTGGTTTATTTATTCATCTCAGGATGATTAAGTTTATGTGGCTCGCCAGTTAATCCTTTTTATTTTAAATATTCTTTTTATCATTGAACTTGTAGAAGTATAAAAACAAACCTTGGCTGCTGGAGGATGAAACGGGGCAGTCTCAGTACCATGGTCAACCGGAGGGTTCTCAATCAGCAACATATTACCTTCTAATGCTCCAAGGCAGGGAATTCATTGCCATTCCTGCTGGCTGCTGGTAATTTACAACCTAAGCTATTGTTTGATCTTTTGCTTTCTTATGTTCAACATAAACCAGTGCCGACTTGCCATATCTGCCAGAATAATATTTCTCTGATTTTATTTAGGTACAACTTTAACAAGGTAGCTCAATATAAGCAACTTACTCTGGAGGAAGCAGAAGAGAAAATGAGAAATAGAAGGAAAACTGCAGATGGTTATGAAAGGTGGATGATGAAAGCTGCAAATAATGGAGCGGCTGCCTTTGGTGAAGTTCAAAAATTTGATGACCAGGAAAGTGGATTTAGCGGTGGGAGGGAACGTAGAAAAACTTCAGGGGATGACGAGGAAGCCAATGTTTCAGACAGGGGAGAGGAAGATGTAGAAGAAGAGACTGCAATGAAAAATAGACTAGGACTGAACAAAAAGGGAGGGGATGATGATGAAGAAGGTCCAAGAGGAGGTGATCTTGATTTTGATGACGATGATATCGAAAAAGGTGAGAAATATGTGTTTTGTCGAATCACTTAAATTGCATGGTCAACAGGGGGTTCTACTGGAGGTCCTATTTTGTGCTATTTGTAGTCAAATGATAGCAGAAGGATGATGAAAAAGCTCTACAACCTCTTGCATGTGAATATCTATATAATTGAGCTCATACAAATTTCATTTCTTCATGTGATACCGACAGTACTCTTGGCATACTCTAATTTGTTTTATTTGAGTTCCCTTGATGATATTTTCCCCCTTGAGAAAAAGAATTCAGCTAGAGCTGGTCATACTGTGAGCACTCCACCATGGGTCATTTAAATGTTCTCTTTAACATGTGCTATTCCTAGAGCTTTGGAGGTTGTAATGTTATGTGTACGTTACTGCTTAATCTTGATGTCTGATGGTTTGTACTTCATTGGTCACTATCTTATTGCTTTTACGAGAAGTTCACTTTTATTTATGAGCTTTTTAAACATATTCTCTCTAGGCGATGATTGGGAACATGAAGAGATTTTCACGGATGATGATGAAGCTGTTGGAAATGATCCCGAGGAACGGGAAGATCTGGCTCCTGAAATCCCTGCTCCTCCAGAAATTAAGCAGGTTCCTTTTTTTATCTTTTTCCCCATTGCTTCATTCTTTGCAAGTTTGATACTTAGAGCATGTTAGATTGGCAATTCCATTTCAAAACATTAGTGTTGGTCAGATCATATATTTTGTCGGACTTATAAGTACCAATTAGTTCCCTACCACTCATTTCAGTTATGTTTAAAAACAAATACACCAACCTAACTGGACCCAGATAAATTATACTTGTTCACATGGATTGTAGCACAAGGGATGTCTAACTACTTTTGGGGTGCAGCCAATCTTGCTTCTAGGTGTTCAGTTGTAATGCTAAAGGAAGTTTGAGTCTCTTTCTCTAGATTGTGGACTTATGGTATTTGTGGAAAGATGCCTAGTGGCTAGGGAAGTGCATGGAACAGCCATGCGGCCCATGCCAAAGGGGCTTTCCTTTGATCACTCTCTATAGGAGATTTTGAATTTAAATTAGGTCATCCCCCTTTTTTTTGGTTTTTTTGGGGGGGGGGGGTGATGGCTAGGTGTGGGGTTGGGGGGTTGTCATGAAAAGTGTGCCATGGACTCAGGATAGGATCCATGGTGATGATCTTGGGGTGGAGCACTTTTAAGAC
>CAVNYN010270102.1:0-64189 GCA_963692815.1 Nyctanthes arbor-tristis
TTATAACTTTAATTGGATGAACTGATTTTAGCAAAACTAAATATTAAGAGGTTTGTTTGACGCAATGTAACTCATGGATATGTGTGACAAGTGCCTTTAAAATATTCGTTGGTGTCTATATGGCATCCCTGTGGATTTTAGTCGTGAAATACTGAAAACTATCGGATCCTTTTGCTTATGAGCAAGCTGAATACTGGGTACATTTTAGCCATTGGTGCTATGACCTCCCATAATTAATTTGATGCAAGAAGGGGTCGATGTACATGAGAATTTGAAGTTTGAAGGCCAAATGTCACAGGTGGCAAACTTGGAGGACCAGAATAGCAGTTCTGGAAAGTTGGTCTTGGCCAAAGTAGTGCCATTAATGAAATCATCCCCAATGAAGCAATTGATTGGAACGCAATTTTTGGTATTGTCTGTGTTCCACCGAATTTCGCACATCATGGGATTTTCTTATCTTTATTTATTTTATTAACAGACTTATTTTAATTTTTAAATTAATTAAGATTTTAATATTTTTAGAATTCTTTTACTTCAAGAATAGGTTAGGGTTTTTTCCTTTATTTCCGTGCCCTATACAAAGGGGTAGCTATTGTAACATGCTGTTTTAGGTTTTGATGAGATTATTACTGAAAAAGTGTTAGAGAAGTGATTTCTCACAATTTATCGTGTTCTTTATGGATCCTTAGACCGACATTTATCAAAGGAGCTTGTGACATCCTTTGTGGCGTGTTTTTAAACTGTGCTTTGTTAGTTTCATTAATGGGTCCAATTTTATTGGTCATAATTTTGCCCGAATGTTGGCTTTTCTGATGTTGTCAATTTGATTGTGGATTCGGAGTATCATCATCCTTGCCGGGTTCACATCAATTGGTATTTCTAATGGTGGAGCTTTATAATTTGGCAACAAATAGACAATAAGTGCTAATGAATGTAATGTAGTTGTGCTGCTTTTTTCATTCCCTGTTCCATGTTCTTGTAGACAAACCTTGTTGAGAAGTCGAGCTTTCTGGATTTGGTTTGTACTTATATTATCATTCTTACCCATCATTTTTTGGCTTGTAAACAGATATGGGTGTTGAAAGGGGCATCCGGTTGGAAGGCTTGACAGAACAACAAGTCTCAAAGGCACTCGAGGAGCTTGTCAAAGTGGGCGCATCCCTTAAATCCTAAAGACTGCTAATGGTGTTTTTCTGATCTCTCAAATGAATAATCATATATAAAAATACTTTGTTGGAGTAAATTTTTTTGCTTGTTTCCATGGGATGTATGGATATTAAATTGTACTGTTCCTTTTATGAAAGTAATGAATAACAGTTTTATCTACATAGGATACATGTCTCCTCAGATTGTTCACAGCTTTTCATTGTTCAAAAACCAATTCGGCGGCATTTAACTTATGAGCCCTTCTAATAACTCACTACTCGTGTAAATTTTAGTTAAATGAATAGATCAGAGTCCCAAAACAAATGGAACATTCCATCAACTGTGATCATGGCCTAAGAACATGCCACCTACTACTTGCTCTGTATCATTTTGTGAAATTGAAAAATAGTAGAGATAGTACTTAGACAACCAAGTAGCCAAATGTAATGCTGTTGCTGGTGTCGAAATCCTTGTTATCAATGTGTGCCAAAAGATGTCCATTATTAGAAGACTATGATATTCCAAAGGAAAAAGATGAGATGTGGGAGTATTGACATGGTTCCTGGGAAGTTGCAGTTGCAATAAGCAAGGTGGATGCATTGGGCAAAAGATGAAGACAATATACATTTCGTACTGAATAATTCTACTTGAACAAAAAAAAGAGACAAAGTGTGTCAAAATAAACATGTGGCCTATGTGATTACCATTGATGTAAAAGTAATGGGATGTGTTGAAAAACAGGATCGAACTATGTGTTAGTTTTATTTAACTTTTCGTTTGTCATTTTGTTCAAATAGAAAAACTCATATTGGTTAATTCTTACATGCAGAATTTCTTAATATTTGAACTTGGCTCTTTGCCTTTTTGAGTAAATTCCTCTTTGAAATTGTCTCTATTTGGTCTATTAGTTTTTCTATGGAAACCACGTGAGCCCCTAGTTATCAGAAAAAACAAGAACTCAGAAGTGGGTCCTTTTACAGCTGCTAGGTCTGTATAGGCATAAGATTTCCATCATTCAATTTTGGTCATCTCCTTGAGATTGTGTTTAATTGTGATGCTAATAAAGCACCTCAAGTATAGTTACGTCTCCTTAGCCTTGCAGTTATGTCCATACCTGTGGCAGAGTTTATTGTTCATTGCAAAATCAGCAATTGATGTGCCCCCTTAGATTAATTGAAATTAAGAGAATGCTTGTATATAAATTGTGAAAATCTTAGAGCATCGTGGATGCCACTGGATTGGACAGAGGACAAGGTCCATGCTCATTGTATGCAACAAAACTCGGGACTTTCATTTCTTTCAATAATTTATCAAGAGAAAACTGAATTAGACTAAACTTTGAATTTGATTCTTGAGTACATATCTATGAAAGAGTTTGTCCAAGAAATCGGATCTGGTTCCTAAGTAGGAACCATATCTGCCTATGTGGCACGCAGTCAGCAGCACGTGGACAAATATCCGGGCCACCACCTCTAATTAATCAAAAAAACCCCAAATCCCATCTTTCAAATACACGTTCTTGTCTCTCCCATCCCAAACAGATCTTTATCCTATGTTTCAAGAATCTCTACATGTTGAACTTTTTGGGCAAGTTTGAATCTTGAGGATTTCAATGGATAAGAGTCTATCATTGTCGGCGAAATTCACAGAGCATCGCACTGTTACTGAAAATTTTGTTAAAATCCCAAAAAGTTTCTCCAAAGGAATGCAGAAAGTCAGTGTTAGCAGAGCGAAATGAGTCCGACGTGATTTTGAGATAGTAGCGGGTCAAGAAATTAGTATCAAAACTGGACCAAAAGCCCATGTTAATGTAGGTGGAAGGAGTCTTCCAGTTCAGAAGAAGCCAAGGAAGGCGAAGGCGGCAGAGCAAACGGTGGCTTGAGGTGGCGTTAGGAAGTTCAGGGGAGTACGATGGTTCTAATGTAGGGGTGGAGGGTTCACTGTTGATTTCGCCTTTTCCAGAAGCTTCTAAGATCTGATAATTTAGGGATATTAGGGAAAGAAATCCTCACGAATGTGTCTTCTTCATCTTCAAGCTCTCTCACACCTTCTTCCTCTTTCCATAAATCCAACTCTTGTAAGATGGAGTATTTATATGAAACTACCTGTTTATTTGATGATGATAAGGTCCCTCTTACTAGTTTTCCCCTTGTAAATCAATACTCTGCTTATATGAAGCCTAAACAGTCTCTTACCAAAATTGTTAAAAGTTTAGTCTCTTCATTAAAGTCTCAGATAAAAGAATATATCCAAGCCTCAAAATTTGACCAGTATCTGTTACCTGCAACTGAATAAGAACAAATGGTTAATTTGGAGATCCCATCTCATCTCCCCAAGCAGTTGATAGCTGGATATACTTATATCCACTTTGATGCTGTCAGAATCGCTCTTACCCTTCATGGCATAAAAGGCTTACGTGCAGTTTCCACGATTGCTTTACTTGATACACGCTATGTTGACTACCAGTATGCCTGTATAGCAACCATGGAAACTACTCTCAATGCTCGAACTGTCTTGTTCACCATGTTTCCAAATTTCAATATGCCTATCAAGAATCCACAGCTAATGAAAGCTCTGAAAATCCAGGTCCAAATAGTTAGAGTAGTACCATCTACTGTCACTTATGCAGCCACTCTACACTACCAGATGGTGTACTGTATCCAAAACCACTCCCTTGATTTTACAAATATAGATGGTGTACTGCATCCAAAACCACTCCCTTGATTTTACAAATATAGGGACAGAAGATGCTCTTTTCATTTAGGTGGACACAGATCAGGTGCGCCCTCTTGCACACAATTCTTAAGCAAATTCCTAGATCTGAGCTTATAAAGCTCATACCAGAAACATGGTTCACCAATTATGAACAGAATCATCTTGGCAACAAAATACCTGACCTATTCAGTCAAGCTAGCCATTATTTTTGAAAAAATCCACTAGCGAAGTGGAGATTCACTTCAGGAAAAGAGAAATGCAGCAAAAAAGGCTATAGTGTTTTCCTACTCAATTCTTTTTTGAGAATAAAGTAGTCTCTATCCAAGCTTTTGATGCTAATGAGAGACTCATCTATGACAGAGTTGATGATGATGGACATATCTATTGGGATGAATGCTCTTATCCTCGATGTCTTCAAGACATTAGTCCTTATGAGGATGACTCCTCTTCTCGGCGGTCTAGGCGGAAAAACAAAGGAAAATCTCAAAAGCAGCAACATCAAGCTTTTGAGTACTAGAATGATCCAACTGTTGGTCTCCTTGGAGAATCCTCTAGAAAATTTGACTATTACGTCAGAAACACTCCTCCTCCACATGATGAACCCGCAGTTCCTACTGGATGGGATGAGGATGATGATGATTATGAGCAGTATCATAAAAGGTGGGTCTGGGCTAGTCCACCTTCATCTCTAGTTCTTCAAATAGCTCATATGTTCCATCCATCTCCTCAAGAAGATTTCCCACTTTTGGGATCTTTTAAGAAAAATCAGTCTTCACACTCTTAGAAGGTGCTAAATCCAACTTCTTGAAGTCAGGTGGATCTTTGGAGAAACTCTCTCCAGCTGAAGCAATATTGAATTGGAAGTCAGAGAATGCTTTAAGCCAAAATAATTTGTTAAATAGGATTGATCAAAGTCAACAGAGGATTGAAACAATTTTTCAGCAGCAAGCCCATGCTATACTTACCCCAATCCAAGTTTGCATACAAAAAATCCAACAATTTTATAATGAAATCACGACCCTTCTAGAAAACTGACTATATTTCGACTCTCAGGAATGGGATGTTCACTAAAAACGCAATTATCCTCTTTGGAGCATCAGACAGCAGTATCTATACCACTTTCTACACCATACCATCCTTCAGCATTCACAAATCCTTTTCCAGTTGTCTTGCCAGCTGAATCTAGAATTTTTGGTTCTGCTAAATCTTTCTTTACCCCAGAAGAATGGGAAAGGAAATTGAGACCTCCAAAACCAAAACTCAGATATATACCAAAATCCACTCAACCTGTTCAAACAGCACAACCAACTCCTACACCTTCTGAGTTAAGACCACTTACAACTCAACCTTTTTAGCCACTACAACAAAAACATCAAAACCATCACAAATGATGGTCACCCCATCCCAGATTTCTTACAACAAACTTTGTAAGACAACCTTTCTTCTTTCCCTATTATCAAAGGGACTTATCCTCGGATGAATCTTTTAAATGCTCCACTGATGGTCTCTCTGATGAATATTGCTCTCCCCTTTTTATGGTGGATAAAGCTCAAACTTCTGGCCTATCTGGCCAAGAACAATCTACAGGAGCCTCTAAACTTATTGTTGAAGATATTGATGAAAGTGAAGAAAGTCCTAATATTGGGACTTTTCAACCTGCTTATCCTTCAACGGCAAATGCTTCAACAAAATTCACTTTTGACGATATTCCCTCTTCAGCGTGGAAGAATTGACTCTATGAAATGTTAGCGTGGGCTTATTCTGAACTATTGAAACCATACATGTCGTATGCTATAGTTATTCAAGCTTGTGCAACTCGGTTCACTGGATTCCTTAGAGATTGGTATATCAACCTTAGTGAATACAGACAATTGATTCTTTCCTTTTTGTACTACATACTGAGTTCTATAAAAAGACAAATCATCTCAAAGATATTACTTGAGAAGAATTTTTCAAGCTCAAATGCTGTTCTTACAAACTCAAGAATTTGGGAAAGCATTTTTGGCATGCTGTCCAAAGATATTATGTTATTGGAGGAATGAATGATGCTAATGTTAAGCAAGCTTATCTGAATTCTATTCCTGATCCTCTTGGACAAGAAACTCTTCACATACTTAGGGCAGACATTACAGTAAACATCTTTTGGTGAATTGCAAGGATGGTTGAAGAAAACCCTAAAGAAGTTGTGTATTCAAACAGAATTCCTCAAAGACATTAGTACAATAGGCAACAAGTTGAAAAATGCCTGCACCAATCCAACTCTGCAAATGAAATGCAGAAATAGTATAAAGGATTGTGACTACCCTACAAGAAAGAATTCCACAAGAGGCGTTTCAAATCTAAACCCCAAAGGTTTTATAAACCTTTCTTCAAGAAGAAACAAAGAAAGTTTTTCCAGCGAAAATTCTCCAAGAAGAAAGGAAATCGATCTTTCATTTGTGGATAGAATGGTCATTTTGCAAAAAATTGCCCCAGCCAAAAGGACAAAATTCGTTAACAGATCTTTGTTGTTACCAAAATTGACCTTGATGATCGAGACGATCTTGATTCTTTGTTCTCTGAGCAAGATGAGCAGTCCCAAGAAACATTCTTTGCTATTGATTATGATGATGACTCTTCATATTATTCAGAAGAAGATTCAGATAGCATTTCAAAATTCTATGGCATTCAGGTTGTTAACCTTTCTCTTCCTTTATCCGTTCCAATGATCAAGGTGCAGCTTGTTCTAGGAAAATACAAAAAGTCACTTACTCTGATTGGATTGTTTGACACAGAAGCGGCTATTTCTATTCTTAATTCATCTATACTCCCATCAGATATGTGGAAATTGCACCAGGAAATATTTCAATATACAAGTGGTTACTTTACCACTGAGTTTATCAGTAAGCCTGTTAAACTCTAAATCTTTCCAGTGAGTCTTTATCACATGTCTATTGGATCTTCCTCTCTGGGGAAAAATATTGTGATTGGATTTGATATCATTCGGCAACTATGGCGAAAACGAGTTATTCCTTTGCTAGATGGTTTAAGGTTCAAGTCTTACTACGTGCCATATCTCCAATCAGGAGTTCATTTCTTCTTATTACTATACCAAAGCATCACAGAAACCCTTACCCAAGACGGTTGTGCAGAATCTCACACAGATTTTCTCACTAAATACACTAAGCCTCTTTAGAAAAATCTAGACTTCTTCATTTCTCTTCCTTTTAAAAAATGAAGATATCAATCCTACAAAAGCCAGTCACCTTGGAATGAACCCAAAGCATCTCCATTTTGCCCTGCTACAACAAGAAGGAGTAATTGAACTTACAACTTCTCATTGGGCATGTTAAGCCTTTTATGTCAATACTATGCAAAGGTCCTATTTGAATGGTTCTATCCGCTTAATTACTGGATCAAAATATTTGAAGCATGTTGTCACAAGCACAAGGACCTCAGAACCTCTGTGGAAAATCTGCGTGTCATTCTAATCTTTCAAAGACAAGGATATTTCACAGACTTGAATGCTTATTACCACTTCTGACTTCTCACATGCCAAGGAATACTCTCTCTTCCCTTTTGACCTTCACAAAGATTGAGAAATATATTCAAAAGAGTTTAGAAAATTTCAAAGAAAAATGACAGAGATCAACCAAACAGTCCCTCCTGAAATCTAGCCCAAAATTGAAGAAGATGCTCCATAGGAATTCTTGTCAAATGAATATCGTACAAGAATCCAACAAGACATTGATATCCACAGGAGTAAATTTGACAAAGTCATAGGAGCAACAAAGACGAGCAATCCCTGCTAGGAATCAAATAGCATGGAACAACAAAAAACTGATCTTGATGAAGATATTCCTTCGAACTAGTTATGCTTAGGCAGGCCATGTCAAAGCCTAGGTGTGACAAGCAAGTACCGGTAATGGACTACAGAAGGCAAAGCAACTAGAGAAAATCTTTCTCAACAATGGCCCTTCTCACCCTTCTCCAGAGAAGCAGGACCCAGCTCTTCCAAATCAAGTCGGAACAAATCACCAGATTGGACCAGCAGCGCTTTTCAAGACTCTCAAAACCCAAATGAAATTGATCCTAATCTCTTGGAAAAACTAGAAAATCAGATATATGAGGAACATTTGAAGCCAGAAAACCAACTATGGTGGAAAAACGCTTTGGATACTCTTCAGATCCGAATGATCCAGATGTCCCTGGTCTAGAAGCAAACCTTGGGACCCCATAATCTCCCTTTAGAATCTTATTCGAAAAGAATCTAAGCATGTATGTCTATATTATTACTTTATAAAAAGTAGTTTGTATGTTTATTAGTCATGTTTATCGGCCATGATGTTTTTGCCCTTCATGTATTTGCTCTCTCTATGTGTAAAAGTCTGTACGCCACATGTCTGGCACTTTGTAAAATTATTGAATCTGTGATGCAAGCAGTGACGTTACCTTCTTTGTTTGTGTCCTCACTCTTTTGTCTATATAAGGAGTGCGTTTGTAATCGTGAAGGGCAGAGTCCCCAGAATTCTCAAAATAATACAATAAGCCGTTTGTGTAATTTCTCTTCATGTCTTTCTAAATCCCTCTCTTCTTCCTTAATATCTTATGAGTTGTTAGATTTCAGTAAGCACTATGAGGCATATACAAGCAAGAACTGAGTAGGGATGCAGTTGCATCTCTGACGTGATTCTCTGCAAATTTTCCTACTGACTATTGAGATCTGTTATGGTGATGTGTGAACCCAAGAGTCCAGCCCCCTTTGTGTCGCCGTGATTGGCGTTTGTTTTAGGGCTAGAATACCTTGGTTCGCATGCTGGGCTATTGGGCTACTGAACGCTTAATTAAAGAGGGGATTTGTGGTTTGCTTTATTTGGAGGCGGGGCCCATTGTCACATGGACAAATTTGGTTCCAAATCAAGAATCAGATTTGTTTTCTTAGATAAACTCATCTATGAAATAGGGATGCACATTAGATGAGAGAAAAAAACACTCAACGAAAGTGAGAGCATAAAAGTATTCAAGAGAGTGAGAGCATATCTTCTTGTGATTTGAGGGCACAACTAATCTGGATGTTTATCACTACACTTCTTCTTTTTGTCTTTGCCTTTCCCTTTTTCTGACTTTGCAGGGCCTTGTAGGTCCAACTTTTTATCTGGGCCGCTTTGGTTCTCTGAAGCACTTTCCTTAATGACTGTTTGCAATTTACAAAGACGGTCTCTAACAATCTGCACGTTTGAGTTTGAGCCACTAGTTTGCACAGTTGAGCTTGGTCCCTTGCTGCCTATTTTCTTTTGGAATGCATCTTCAGCTTCATTAGCTTGATATGGAGGGACTTCATCTACCCGTTCAGGGTTTTTTTCATTGTTCAAATCAGCTGAATGACAGTCTTTTAGTTTGTCAGAATTTGTACCAATTACAGTCCTTCTGTTGACGTTCTGGAGCTTATTTAAGTGGTCTTTAACCTTACTGGATTTTCAAACTTTCCCTTTTTTTTCAAGATCTAAATCCACTTTTTTATTTTCGTTTCGCAACTTTTCAGCAGTATATTTCAGCTCGCCCCCGTCTCTGACATCCAGGGATGGCTTCAAGCTGTCATTTTCCTTCCCTTTTCGAGTGAATGTTTCTGCTTTCTGGTCCTTTCTAATCTGCTGCACTGTTTTTTCCTTGCTGGCATGAACCTTTTGTTTTGTTTTTGGTGAAAGGGCAGTCTGTTCTTTTTCCAAACTGATTTGAATTTGACGCTTTGTCACCGGATTAGGTAGTTCCTTCTCAATCACTTCTTTTCCTTTTTGGATTTCTTCAGCCAAAGACATTGATCGAGTTCGTGACCGAGGTGCAAACAATGGAAGCAGTACTTCGGAATATTTTCAACGATAATCTTCTGCCAAAAGCCTTGCTTCCCCAGTCCAATCTGGACACGGTTCGGTATTAGTTGAAACACGTCCATCTCAGCACAAACTCTACCTTCGCTAGGTCTGATCTTTTTGGCAGTGGCTTTATCAGTGAATAAGGGTCTTCCTAAGCACTTCACAATTGACTTAATGGCATTCTCATGCAGAAAGAAAATGTACGGCAAACCGGGGAGTGAAATCCAAACTGAAACAATTGGGCTTTCTATAAGGGGATTCAATTCTCTGCTCCATTTGAGAACTCTCATCTGAAAACCTTTAATAAACCATGTTGGGGTAGTAAGCAGCTTTAGATAATCTTCCTCCAATTCAAAATGAACGATGATATGTTTAAAATCAAGAAGTCCCAGGGTGAAATGGCCTTTGAAGCCCCAATGCATGAAGGCCTCACGAATTTCCACCATGCTTGGTTTAGAGTGAGAAAATTTACCAATTAGGACGAACTTATATGGTGGTTCCAGCAATTCCAGAAGCTCATCAGAGAACTAGCAACCTGGTTCGCCTTCAAAGAGGATAGGATGAAGAACGGGGCACTCAAATGTCGAAACTTTAGCATTTGTCTTCCCAGCAATCACGTCTGAAAACTTTGAAGAGGGTTGATCCGTTCCAGCAGGGTTGGGTTGGTCTTTTGGGTTGGTATCATAAGGTTTCAAGTTGGCAGAATGGGATGATAGAGACGGATTTGCAGACGGGGCAGAAATCTTGCTCAAGTCTGAAGGAGGTAAAGGGCGGTTAGAGATAGGGCCACCAGCAGGTGATGCCGGAGGATGGGGGGCCTCAGCCCCCATGGGAAACACTTAGCAGAGTCCAAGAGAGAGCCTTGCCCAACCCCTTTTTTGAACATTAAAGATGGTCGAGCTTGGCTTTAATTTTTTATATTCATCTACGCTCATAACTAAAATATGCCGTTATTACTTCACATCAATTATCAATTTTAATGCATTAGAAATATTTTTAAAAAAATTACTGAGACATAATGATATATGTGAAAAAATATAGGCAAAATTTAATGTTTTGAGTATATTAATAATATTGTTTTAATCTATATGAAAATAATTATCGGACTGTCTTTATAGAGCAAAGAGAATATTTGATAATTGGTATCTCCATTTATCTCAATTTCCTATGGATAAATTGAATTTCAGTCATTCTTTGCATAAGAAATCGGGATAAATAGTGATCCCAATTCTAAATTGGAACCAAACAGTTTGTGTGACTATTTGAGCAATTGCCATTTTACTATGAGTGTGTTTAGCAACGGGTATATAATCTGTAACGAAATATTAAAACATACTAAAACGAACTTGTTAGCATTTTAGCAAGTGTACAAGATCTAGAGAAATTTGAAAAAACCCATAAGTAAAGAGATAGGAATATCAAAAAAATAAAAAATAGGGAGCTAACTTAATATATTCATAAATAAAACTGAATTAAATTAGATTAAATAGTGCTCCATAAATTGAAGTTTGAAGGTTGAGAAAATCCCCTGATATTGTCAAATGGCTTTAGTCTTCTGTCTATTTCTTTATAATGGTAAGGAAGGACTACAAAAGGATAAGAATACTATATAGCTTCGAGATCTCGTACTATGCAACAAAACTCGAGACTTTTATTTCTTTCAATAATTGATCGAGAGAAAGGTGGTACAAATAGAACTTTTGAATTTGATTCTTGAATACAAATCTATGAAATAGGGATGTATATGGAGGGGGAAAACACACAGAGAGAGTTGATTTCTGTGGAGTTAAAATTAGATTACGTGTATAAAACCTAACTGCTAAAAGAAAACAATCAATTGTGCATTTACGTATAATTTGACTGTTTTGTATTAACACTCAAGCTTCATGTATGGAGCCAGTTTGACTCAATCGAAAAACTACACACAATGAAGACGCAAAAAGGATAAAGTGTGCATGAGGGTGAGAGCACATATTCATGTGATGTGACATGCAAGTTGATGTCCTTAATCTTTTGATAAGTAGATGGCTTTAATCTATAATATTTTCTAAGGAGAGCCTCAATCTCTCAACCCCCAATCATATGTAACAACGTGGCAGTTGCCACTCTGTAGAGGTGAAGAGGTAAGCTCTTCAGAGCCGGACTGCTTAACCTATTCTATATATGGTTATCACCTTCAATTTTTTCTTGATTCCGTTGCTTCTCTGTGCCAGATCACCCACGGAAAAATTAAAATTTTATATGGTAGAAGAATTTATTTATGTGTCACCTTTAGTTAAAATAAAATTTCTCTTTAGTTCAGTCAGTGTAAAAGAATTATAAATCTGCATTATTATTACATAAAGAAAAGAATAAAAGGGATAACATGCTAAGGCATAAAGTGATGGATCAAATTATAAGTTGGCACAATCAGAATTAAGGCCTTGATTCCCCCTTTTTTTTTGTTGAAGGAGAATTATATTCATTTATAGCATATCTGTGATTACAACGTAGTTTATAAAATAGGGATAATAATCAGTAGAATCACATTCAAATCCTAAAACTAAAGCATGAGTGGCTATAACGTAGGCAACTCTATTTGCCTCACGACAAATAAAGTTACAATAACTATAGTTTATATGTGCTAACAATGAATTAATGCTCTTTAAAATGTATAGATGAGGATGTAGTTGAGCTGCCGACTTCAAAGCATGGACCAAGAGCAAACTATATGTTTCCACTTGTTTAACAGCAATCCCATGTCACTGCTCAAATAATAAACCTTCTGGAATTTTAGACTTGATTCTAGATTTCTAGTAATGAAATTCTTTCTTGGACAATTCATGTTTCCTTTTTTTTCTCAACCATTCATGGTTGTTTCATTATTCCAAAACCATACTCCTTCCGTCCCATAAAAATAATTTAGTGTATTATTTTGTCCATCCCAAAAAGATAGTATCAAACCCCCAATTAAATTTATCTTATTACTACTTCTGTCCCATAAAGATTGGACCGCAGGTAATTTTACAGAGATTAAGAAACGATAGGTAATTTTGTTAAAACATTAATTTTATAGGTGTTCTTCTAATTTTAATCCTCATACCTAATTAATGATATATGAATAATTACCAATATAAATTTACTGAAAAGGAATTTGGATGGTTATACACAATGTGAATGCTTTTAAATTATAACAATTGAAATTGGTAGAATGTTTTTCGCTAAAACTCGTGTATATCAAGATAGTGAATTTTCTATAGAAGTAGACCGGGCACCAATTACAGAGTCCGATCTCTAATCATAGCAAGCCACCTCACTTGTGTCAGGTGATATGGCGTACTGTGATTGGAAATCAGCCTCGGTAATTAGAGCTTGATCTGTTTTTATACAAGTAGCGATCAAGATAGGTAATTAATTAAATAGAGGCAAACTTGGAAATCTATATATATTAATTAAGAGAATTAAAGTCTCGGTACCATCTGTACTGCTATTTTCCCGTCTCTTTTATTTAGTAAATCTTGCAGTAATTATTATTTTTTCTTTTGAACAAAAATTTTTGTGAAATAACTCAAAGAAGATTTGAACATGTGACGATTGGGTTAAATAACTAAACATTTAACCACTTTACCCATTTATTTGGTTTGTTAGTTTTTTCACTAATAAATTAAAATATCAAAGCTGAAAGGTCAATTCTAAAACAAACTCTAATTATCCCTCTTATTATTAATTCACCATCTCCACTATGTGTTGGTGATTTTAATGATATTTTAATTTTTTTAATGCATTTTTCATTTTTTTTGAATTTTTTAATTTTATTATGATTTTTTTTTAAATGAGGTGGGTAAAATGTATCTTTTACATATTCGACGCAAACTACCCTACTCTATACTCATTTGAAACGGGTACGGGGTGGTATGAGTGGGGTTGGTAGAAACGTGTCAGACTACAGGGGAGGCATATCTTGCCAGAACTCGCCACATTGTCATTTTTACTGTTATGATTCCTTCTATTTTCAGATTAATTTAAACGTGATGCCTTTATCATCTCATTTTTTGCCCTCCGATTTCTAGATTAATTATATTTAAAGATTTATTCTCTTATTGTGAAAGAAATATCGGTTCTGTCTGTAAACACCTTTATATCTGACATTGCTTCAATTAAACTGTATGATATTTTTTAGATTTTGTGCAAAATGCAATGCTCTGTGTTGGTAATGACTTAATAAGGTGAATGTAAATTATAATACATTTTTTTATTTGAATTCTCATCACATTTCATTTTTTCAGAACCTATACGTAAAAATGTTTACAACAAATATTATAGATCGGAAGAGCATATATTATTCGATTCATGTTTTATCTTTCATGATCTATTATTTGCATTGGAATCTCTTATATTTTATGACTAACTTTAATTATATAAAGATGACAAATTTAAATTTGATAATATTGTACATCTGTCATTGAACTTATGTTTTCAGATGTATTAAACTGTGGCAATAGATTTTTCACATTATTATATATGTTTGCGAAGGATTGAGTGTAAGAATGTACATTGTCTTTTAAAAGATCTTGAACTTTACGATTATTAAGTCCATTAATCTTATTAATCGAATTAATGTATACTCGTATTTTGATATTTTCTATAATGGTACAAATATTACAAATTTATCATTGAACTATCTAATAATATGTTTTAATAAGTTTTTCTACCACTGCAACGCATGAGTAATTTAACTAGTGAAAAATTAAATACAAACTTAATATAGCAACAGGATTATCTTTTTGGAACGGCTTAAAATGGAATATTGGATTATCTTTTTAGGATAGAGGTAGTAATACTTTACATCAACTGCCTATGCGTTAAAAATTGAAATTACTTTCAAATAGTGAGACAATGGTATATATGACAAGATACGGATAAAAATTATTGCTAAATTATATTAGCCTTCATTTATTAATCTATGTAAAATTAACTATCATACTATCTTTATGAAATAGAGGGATCATGATTATAGCATTTTTACTTCATTATGCTATTTCTCATTATCAAATGAGGAGCAGTGCTTCCCACTTTGATTGTACAAAAATAATTTCATTTTTATCATTATTACCAAATGAAATTATTATCATTATTAGGACCAGTGCTTCCCACTTTGACTGTGTGAAAATAATTTGAATTTTATCATAAGCAACTAATTTTTTCCCCTTGAAATGAGTAATGTAGCCCCGTTGTGAATCCTAGTTGTTAGTTTGTTGATTCAACGCTTAAAAATTGGTTTCTAGTTAATTCTGTATTGTTATTTGTATGGCTTTCACTTATTTGGCGCCGAATTTGTGAATGTTTATGTCGAACTCAAGAGAGAAATGTATAAATTAAATTTGGTGATAAAGAACCTTAATTTAGACAAGATAAAGAGATTTACTTGTAATTAGTACGGTCACGTAAATTGAACTTCAGGGTATTTGCATGAGTTTCTGCTATTAATACATTAAAGAGTGCTCTTCCGATAATATGCTCACACAGAGATAGGTGAGAATGCCTAATTAAGTAGGATTAACTAGTTTCGAGAGGGGCAATTGATTAATTACTTGAAATTTGATCGTTAACTAAAGTTGGTGTTGTTGAATCAATGAGCTGATAGGTAGGAGAATCACTGGTAGTGAAGTCGTAAGTCCCAAATTCATAAAATTCTTAAGGAAAATTCATAATCACATTAGTCATTCTTAATTATTAATTATGTTAGTTTTTACTTTTATGGGTTAATTACATCTAACGTTTCTAACCTTTTAACTTTTCATTGATTACATCCCTAACCTTTAATTCTACTCCTATAAGTCCCTATTCTTTCAAAAGTGTTACACTTTGTCTCTGTGACGGATTTCGTCTATTTCTACCTTTCAAAGTTGGGTCGATTATGGTAAAATATAAATATTTTAATGTTTATGAAAAAAAAAGAGAGAGAGAAGCGAAAGACTCTCCTTTTTGGTTGCTGGAAATAGCAGCAAAGTACTACCATTTCCCGCAGTACTAGGAGAGACTCTCCCTTTAAAGCAGCCCGGCAGCCAAAAGGTTCTCTTTTTTTTTTTTAACACTAAAATATTTATTTTTATATTTTACCATAATGCCCTCAACTTTAACGGTAGAAATAGATGGAATCCGTCACAAGGACGTTAAGTGTCACACCCTCAAATCTACTACCTTATTGTCTCAAAATATCGGTAGTAAAAACATTTAAATATACATCTCGATTCAAAGTCAAGGGCGAGACTTTACAATTACAATTAAAAAGTGTTAAGACACTTTCACTGCGCACTCTAATAATTAAGTGTTTTTTAGGCTACCCACAACAAAACTTCAGCCATGCACTGAAATCTCAATCACATATATGTATCTTCTCCACCTTTGGGACAATCTGGGCATAAAGCTCTAAATTCAATACATATAGTATTGTAGAAGATTAGGAGTGGGTACAAAATATTCAGTGAATAACATATATTGGCCAGATCGGAAGAGACGCAAAACAATACAAGAAAGATTACAAATTGACAAAGATACAAACCTCGGGCTTAGTTTAGCTTCTACCCTTAAGCCATATGATACAATTATACAAAATCACTAAGACTACATAGCAAGGTCATAAGGCCGCAAAGCAATACCACAAAGTACTACAAAACGGGTAGACAGCCACTAATGATACCCAAGAAGCAACATTGGTTTATCTAAAGCAATGGTGCAGCATCAATCATCAAAGGTCAAATACAATTAAAGGAAGACACGAGTTCTAAAAGAGAGAGGGGGAGCCGAAAGAGAGAGGCAAGAGATAGAACCAATATACGTGCTACTCACAAGAGAATGCCAAAATAATTTAAAACATGCATATCAAGAGAGAGATATAGGAATAGAGAGTCAAGACATGTGTTACTCACCTCAAAGATTCCTCGAATAATCTCAAGTGGGCAAGTGCCATTAAAGTCTCGATATTTCTCAATTAAAACTAAATTTTCGAGTTAAGATGTATCTATATATGACAAGGAGCCTTTTTTAAGAGATAAAAATGTATTTTGGTGGGATTTTATTGGTGTTCTTCTACCATTATTTTGAACGAATTTTTGAGAGTTTTGGGAAAGAAAAGGAGGTTAGTTAGGTGATTGGAAGATTGAAGACCCAATCGCCTATTTATAATAGTTAGAAATTAGTTAGTTTTAATATGTCTTTGAGTTTTGCCAACGATGTCGCGAAACTTGGAGATCGGAAGAGCGTCGTTTACATGTTGGGGTGACTTGGCTAATTATGGTTCATCCGTTTATTACGCATGACGTCTGTATACTTTGTGTCATCTTGAAATTTCATCATTGTACTTTGATTTTTTTTTCCAAACAAGAATCGCATTCTTTCTTTAGTTGTCATTAAGCAATGATCTCAAGGTCTTCCAATATAATTTAAGCAATTATGCCATTATCGTCGACCATGTAGCATAATTGAGGGTTAGATTTTTCGAGATATTACATTAAGTGTAACACTTTTGAAAAGTTGAGGACCCACAAGAGTAGAATCAAAGAATATGGACGTAGTTTATGAAAAGTTGAAAGGTTGGAGACGTTAGGTGTAATTAACTCTACTTTTATTTATTTACTTTTAGAGAAAAAAAAACTCTCAAAACTTTGATCGTTTCGCATATTGGGTTTTCAATACTTAAATCTTTCCTCATGAAACAATAATCAGGACTCATTGTCCACTTTATTATTTGTTCTACTCATGCCCTTGTGAATTTCACACACATATTTTGATAGAAAAACCAACTAATTAATAAACACAAACCAATAAACATCCACTACAAGGCGCTAAATAAGTAAAAGCCATACAAATAAGTGAAAGCCATATAAAACAACAATAAAGAATTAATTAGAAACTAATTTTTAGGCATTGAATCAACAAACTAACAACTAGGATTCACAATGGGCCTACATTGCTCGTCTCAAGAAAAATAATTAGTGACTCATAATAAAGTTCAAATTCATGACCGGATTTATCGAGAAAAGAAATAAGCAAATTCATAATAAGATAATAAAGTTAGAATTCGTGACCAGATTTATCGAGAAAAGATAGAAGCAAATTAATTAAGAGTAGTGCTTCCCACTTTGCCTGTACGAAAATAATTTCACTTGATGATGGATTGAAAATGATAAATTTGAAGGCTGCCTCCTAATAGAAGAATTACTATCAATTGCAGTAGGATTAAGAGAACCATATTTTGTGTGAAACTAGTCGTACTTCATCCTCCAAAACCCCCTCCCCTTTCCTTTTTTTCTTTTTTCCATCGGATAGTCGTGGATTTCATGTAATTTCAAAAAAATTTTGGCTTCGAAAATCCATTCCCCCATCCCGTGTCAACAACAAGCATTTTCAATCAAATTTAAATTCCAAGGATATCCCACTTCGAGTAAGTACAGAGTAAATATATAATCATCATATAAGCGTTATCCGTTAACCATATTAATCATTAGTAACTTTCCATGCTTCGAGTTGGAAGGCGAGCAGAGTAAGGAATTTCGTCCAATGAGGTCGGAATTGATTAAAAGAAAAAATAATTAGGTTTTTTTAATAGAAATATTCTATTAATGATGCCCATTTAAATTAATTGACGGAATAAAATATCATTTACATTATCACAATTTTTTTCTTTCTTTTGTATAGACTAATCCATTAATATCTAAATCATGAGTTGTAGTGCCTATAGGCACCACAATTTTCACGTCTTTTTTTGCGGTGTTTATTAGATATTAAGCTCTTACGGTTACTATAGTTACTACAAACAGCTGATTTTTCCCCTTTTTTATTTTTTTCTTACAAGTTTTATCATATTTCCTACACGACGCTCTTCCGATCTCTCTCCCTTAATTCTGAAATTTTCTCCACTCAATTTTCTTTTTCCTAATTCATTTCAATCTACTCAACCGCCACAAGCAACTTTTTATTTTTTAATTTTTTCTCAACCGCCACAAGCACCTCATATTTTCACCTTTTTTTAAAATTTTTTTCTCAACCCCCCACAAGCACCTAATATTTTCCCTTTTTGCTAAAGTTTTCTTTCCTTACAAATTTACTATGTTTGTCTCTCCTTTGATTCTAGATTTTCTTCTGCCCAATTATTTTTCCTAATCAATTTCAATCTACTTCCATACATATCCTCACTCAATTAGGTAATATGAGATGGCACACAAATCAATATTGACTATACTGCAATAAATGTATTTATCCGATTATCATTCCATTCTCTTACAAATCTATTTTAAAATTGAGATTTTTTTTCCTTAGGAGCCTGAACTCCCAGTCGAGAGAGATCGCGGTAGATGGAGAGTGAATATATGAATAAGATCTCCATTAAAAGGGTCTCTATTTACACACATAATATTTACTCTCTCTTTACATCTATTTCTCCTCTGAATAACGCAACTGCAATGGCTTATGTATCTATGATCAAAAAGCTTAGTTCAAAATGCGTCGATTGGCATATCATTGTAGCCAATATTGCAGCCACCAGTAATATGCACAAATATATTTTAACTCCATCTTAAATAGGTTTCATTGCTTACAATGTTTACAACCCACTACTATAGCTTTAATTTCATTATATTGGATATTTCCTGAAATACAAGAATGACTAAATGATCACATTGCACATTCTTCTAGGGCAAGAGTTTTTTTAGAAAAATTCTAGGGGGACATGAAAAGGGAACACTACAAGAAAATGTATGATGCAACGGAAATTTCCATTGTTAAACGGGTCAATTTGTGGCTAATAAACTGTTAGT
This sequence comes from Nyctanthes arbor-tristis, assembly GCA_963692815.1. Taxonomy (NCBI): domain Eukaryota; kingdom Viridiplantae; phylum Streptophyta; class Magnoliopsida; order Lamiales; family Oleaceae; genus Nyctanthes; species Nyctanthes arbor-tristis. The sequence goes on from CAVNYN010270102.1 coordinate 19,505, forward strand.
AACGGAAACGTTCTGATGCTAAATCCCTTTCTAATTTTATGGTGGCTAATTTAGTCACAGATTTAGTTTTTCGTTACCAAATTAGTAACAGAGGAAATTGTTACTAAATTACAAACGAATAAAAGCATTACTAATTAACATCAAACTTTTGTTGGTAATTCCGTTACTAATTATGGACTAGAATTTTGAAAGAAAATAATTCCCCTTATTGCTCCTGTGAGGATTCGAACTCTAGTCTTGATAGTTGGAGGGTAAAGTCTCAACTACCAAACTGCTATATATTTTTATTAATATGCTGCCCTATAATTTATATAAAGTATGTTCTCATATTTTTCACCAATCATATTCATTACGAAATTGTTAGTAATTCGTTACTGATAGTAACAAATTATTTTCGTTACTATTTAGTAACAGATTGGTAACAAAAAACTAGCAGTAGAAGTTATTCCTTTAATAATTCCGTGGCTATACGCATTCCGTTACTAATATATTACTATTCTATTACTAATAGCAATAAATTTTTTCCGTTACTATTCAGTAACGGATTGGTAATGAAAAAGTAGCAACAAAACGATTTCGTTATTAATTCCGTGGCAATTCGCGCTCCGTTACTATTTTGTTGTTAATAGTAATAGAATTGATTCTATTACTAAAGTTCTGTTGCTAATCTTGCCTTTTCTAGTAGTGGGATATTATTAGATGACATTCTTATGTGGCACACTTGTATTGGATGATGAAAAAGTAGTCATTTAATCATCACCCAATGAATGTGTGTAACATGAGAATGTCATCTAATAATGTCCCATTTTCATGTCCCCTAGAATTGCTCTTTTTTTTATACATCAATTGTTTACTTATTGAAACGCTGATTAGAAATTTTGCTTATTAAATGGATACTCTCAATTGTCTCTGGTCGGACATCCGTGACTAAATTTGCATTTCAACTTATTTCAAGTGTGACAACACGCTATTAAGCCATCTATTTAATGTGCATAAGTTTTCACATCATTTTAATCATTAATCATTAACTCCATATTACAGAATTAGATAACGAGACATATACAAAATATAAATTTAAAATCTATTTATAAACAATTTTTAAATGGTTGCCAAATGGAGTTCCCTTGAATTTACTTGACAACATGTTTACCAAATTGTAACTCTATAGTCAAAACTAAAGGTGAATTGTAATCATGAATGTGAGATTTTTTAATATATTACCATATGGAATTATTGGAATGGATATAAACAATGAATATGGAAAAGGGTGCGATTTCTTGACATTATATAATATTGTCTCTTTTTTTTTTCTCTTTCATTCCTTATGAAATATAATATAAATATAAATCCTAATTAACTTGTGTTTTGTCTATTTTTTAATCATAATTTGCACTTTTAGTGTAAAATAACATAATATATAAAACGTATTAAACTGATCAAAGAACAGTAATTATTAAACATGCCAAATTATATGAAAATGGTGTTTATATTTTGTGGTGTTGATACTAATACCAAATCAAACTTTATACCATATTTTTTATTTTTATATGACCTATTTATGAAAATGTGTCGGCATATATCTTTAATCTGGTGAGTATATTATTATATTTTTTTTTTGATCCAAAATGTAAAAAATATATAAATCAAAGAACGTTAATTATACAGTACTCTGGGCATACCCAGGTAAATGCAAAAATCAAATCAGATAACAGCCTAACCAATTAGGATCCAATAGCTAGAGTTTTGTAGTAGACCAAAACATTAGGATACAAGGTAAATAAAACTTTATATACATGTGTTTTAATCTTGTGAACGATGTCTCCAGCCTGGGGTAGAATGCCTTCAAAAATATGTCAATTACGACTACTCCAAATGTGATAAACTGTACTTGCCAACACAGTTCTTTTAGCCTTGCTTAGCCAAGATGTACCTCTAGCCTCTTTTTTGATCCATTTAAGTGGACTAAGAATAGTTGACATCTCCCTTCGTATACCCAACCAACTACCAATGTCCTTCCATATAGAAGAATTGATAGCACAATGGAAGAAAAGATGATCCAATGTGTCGGGTTCATCGCAGCAGAAGGAGCAGCCTGGGTTGATTTCCATGTAGACGATTCTATCTTTAGTGAGTAATTTGGATTTTGTACCTAGCCATAAGATAAAAGCATGTTCAGAAGTGATGCAAGAGCTACAAATAACTTATCGCAAGCAATGTTTAGTTCCCTTAGGTCAGAAGAAATCATAAGCATAACCCATATGAAGTCTGCCCGAGATATCCTAGCTATTTAATTTTTGAACAGCAGCTTCTATAGATCCCTCCTTACACCAAAGCTGGTCCTAAATGTCAACAATCCTCTTAAGTAATGAAGAGTCATCACGTTTTGGTTTCTAATCCCAAATTGAGGGTGAATCCATTTGATCCAAAGAGTGTCGTTCTTTTTGTGGATATTCCACAATGAGTTTGCAAGAAGAGAAAGATTTCAGCTCTTGATATCACGAAAGCCAAGACCTTCTTCATTTTTTGGTAAACAAATATCCTTCCACGCCACTGGGGAATGTTTGGAATTCCATAAGAAATTACGACAAACCCAAACAATTCTATCAATAACAGTCGCTGGAATAGGGAGAATGGAAAGGCAAAAGCATTCAACTCCATGTAGGACAGATTGAATCAGCTCTGCACGCCCCACATAAGATAGAGTTCTTCACCCAGGCATTAATATACGCTGAAATCCTGTCAATAAATGGTGTATAATGGCAGATTTTCAATTAACAGCAGCCAGCGGTATGCCCAGATAGCAGAATGACATGATTCTTTAGGGAAATCTCGTTAATTGTTGAATCTGAATAAGCTCATAGCACTCAATTCCAACTGTATAAATGTTGAATTTCAATTCATTGGTTTTCAGTCCAGATTTAGAACCAAAGTCCGTAAGACACTCCATTAAAATCCTCACAGAAGTGATGTCTCCTCTAGCAAATAACATAAGGTCATCTGGAAATGCTAAGTGAGTGATATTAGTTTTACCATATTTGGGATGGGAGTTGAATTCTGTATCCACCGTGGCAGTTTTAAGAGCTCTAGAGAAATATTCTAAGCATAAAACAAAGAGGAAGGGAGAGAGTGGATCCCCTTGTCTAAGTCCTTGTGTACCCTTAAAGAAGCGATAGAGATTGCCATTAAGAACAATAGAATATGACGGAGTCGTCACACATTACATGACCCATTTCATGAAGGTGTGAGGGAGGACAAAGCCAGATAAGACAGCTGTAAGAAACTCCCAATTGATAGAGTCATATGATTTTTTTAAATCCACTTTAATCGTTCATCTAGGTGAGATGCGCTTTAGATTATATTTTCTCATCAATTCCTGTCATAGGTGAATGTTTTTGTAACACTCCGAAAAATTTAACAAAATTTTTATTTTGACTTAAATCTTGAATAATGATTTACTATAAGGATTCGGTAAGTGATTTTACAAAATCTAATATAATAATAATTTGAATACTAACTATAGTCATTGGTTAGTATTATTACCAAAAGAAACATAAAGGCAAAAACCGGGTAACAAGTTTTAGGCCAAAAAAGGCTTAAATAATAAATATGATACTATTATGGTATAGTCAAAAAGCCAAGCACTTAATTATAAAATGTCTTAAGTTGAAGGATTCCTTAAATGAAAGGTAGAAAAATCTAGAGAATGTTTGGGCTCTTGGATTTGATCACATGGATAATAGAGAAAACACTTGGCAATTGAAAAACACAAGAATTCTCTTGAATGTACAATTGGAGCTATTTCTATTGGATGGGCATTAATGCACTTAGGGACAATTGTAAGCCTTTTCATTGGTGGAATCCAAGGACTTTTAGAAACTAGTTGGGAAAATTCGTCCATATATTGAGGAGGGCTTAGATAACCCTTAAGAAGCCTTCAAAAACCTATCTTTTGTCTTCCAAACAAGCCTTTTCTCATATACATACAAGACCCTACTTGGAGAGCTATCTTACTTGAAGAATATTCAAAGATTGAAGGTAATTAAGCCACATATAGACATCCACAAATCCTTATAAGAAAAGAAAACAAGGTGGGTAACTAATGACTTGGTTTCCATTGGCATGCCATGGCTTTGTTAAAAGAATGATTAAATGGTATCTTACATTGATAAGGAATGAAATGTTTTATTGCACACACTTCACTAGTATTGCCCTACTCGTTCTGTAATGAATGAATTTGAATTATTCCCATGCTATAACTTATTCTATGACCCGGGATAAGAATGATTGGCATAGTGTCTGCTTTGATTGATAATGTTTTCTGAAACTTCGGTAAGGGTCAACCAGAGTTATTGTGGATCCATTTGCCATGAGAAATTTGGCATTAGAATGATTTGATTGCGCGCTACGGGTAGTTGGTGATCCTAGTGGTTGGGCCCTATTATACATTTGAAGATGTTTGTGTATATTTTGCTTATGGAACTTGTAATTGAAATATGGTTTTCTTGAAGTCTTATGGCAAACCAATTCATTATGTTACTCACGGGGTACTTAATACTCACTCAATATTTAACAAATTTTATAGATGTTTATTCACAATGTATTTCAAAAGCAAGCTGAGACTTGGAGCGAGAATGCAAGTGGGAGCTGGATTTCACAAGTAATAGAAACGGATCTATAGGGATACTATGAAGATGCCCCGCAGTTTCTTATGTACTTGGGCACAACCTACGAACTTAATGTATATTGTGCCTATACTCATGCCCATCTCTACCATGACAGGTTTACGGTGGATAAACCTATGTTTTTTACTTAATATGTTAACATAATATTAGAGTAAACTAGATACTTGCATATGTAGTACTTAGTGTGTACTATAATAAATAACTTTTGTATGGATTGAAAACCTATTTTCTATGTAAAGGTTTTTCAAATCCCACTACTCGGCAAGTTATGAATGAAATAACTTTGTTAACCTAATTCGTTCTTTATGCAAATATTGATATAGTGTGTGGTAAAAATGAGTAAATGATAACCAAACTTACTTCCTAATTAACCCCATCAAAATGACAAATGAAAAAAGGACCATGGGAGTTAAAACTTGTGTTGTATGATGTGATAAATTGGAGTTATAAAGTTGTTTTGGGAACTTAAAAACGATATGAAAACTAATTAAACCGTGGTTTGATTCATTTCAAAAAGTGCATATGAGTGTTTATCCATAAAAAGTGATTTACTTAATAAGAAAGATCGACAAACAAACGAGGAGTGACAGTTTTCCACCATGCTTCTTCCCTCAACAAATGCAGATTGAGCTTGATCAATAATATGAGGGAGCAAGAGGGCCAATCGGTTTCGCAATAATCTTCTAAATAACTTTATAGATAACATTGCAACAGGCAATTGGTCAAAAATTGTTAATCGAAGGGGAGTTTCTCATTTTAGGCACCAAAGCAATGATAGTGTGATTAAGTTGTTTCAAAAAGGAAGACGATTGAAAAAATTCACCAATAGCTTCACACACAAATTCTCTAACCGTGTCCCATGATCTCTTGAAGAAGCAAGAGAAGTATCTATCCGGACCCGGGGATTTATCCTCCCCAATACCAAAGAGAGCAGATTTAATTTCCTGTACTGTAACATTTCGAGTAAGTGCTACTACCTGATCAGATGGAATACATGGTCCAGTACTCAGAATATTTGGACTGATTGGGCTGCAGTTTCGTCGAGTGCCAAGAAGGTCAGTAAAAAACCCCACAAAGTCATCAGCCATCTACTTGATAGAGGTTGTAGCGGTGCCATCCTGGTAGCAAAATGCCGAAATGTGATTTCTTTTGGCATTCCTTTTCACAATATCATGGAAGAACTTGGTACAGTTATCATTATTGACAAGATAAGTACATTTAGCTTTTTGGACATAGAATTCAATTTCCAAGCTAAATTCGTAAGATCATTCACCCTTTGTTTGAGCATAGGATTGTTTGGTGTCAATTGCAACTCCATTTGCTTTGTTTTGAGTTCATCATTAACCCTCTGTACTCGACTTGAGATGTGCACAAAGTGCTTTCGATTAAGTTGCTTAAGAGGCCCTTTAAGAAATTTCAATTTCCTACAAAGCCTAGAGGCCCTTTAAGAAATTTCAATTTCCTACAAAGCCTGAATTGCACCGTCCCATGAATATTACAATCCCAAACTGAGTTAACAATTTGATGAAAGTTCTCATGATCCACCCACTTGTTAAAGAATTTAAAGGATCTATTCCCAATCACCTCTTGGTTAAGAAGCTCAACAATACAGGGAGAATGACCATAGAGGCAACGCAACGGTAAGGAAACGGCCTTGCCAAAAAGTCCACTGATCAGCCATGCATTATTAATCATGGCCCGGTCAATTTTGCTCCAAACTTTCACATCAGCCAGCTCAACAATATATTATTATATTTTTAACTTTAACTAATACACACTAATGTCATATTTGCGCTTTATTATGACCAGATATTTGCATTTAATTTAATATTAAAATATTTTCTAAAATTTTTTTATATATGCATTTCTTTTTGGGCACTTCTATCAATCATTAATGTTAATATTATTACTTTTTATGTTGATTAGTTATTAGATTTTCACTCGTACATTGCACGAAATTATAATACCAGATAATATAATAAGCAATTCAACAAAATTAAACATGATTGTATAATAAAGATTTAAACTATAATATTTGATCGTTTACGTGTGTATAAAAAAATAATATAGGTGCTACCCATAATACGATATCTTTTATTAATAAATATAAAAATGATCTACAAAAAAATTTAAGGAAAATATTGAAGAAAATTTACAAATACTGGAATCAATTTAAAAACAATCTGACAGTGTGAGATAAAGATGGATACGATTTACTAGTTTATAATAAACTTTTTTTAATAGTGATCTATTAGAAGTTTGAACTTTTTGGAAGTCTAAAGCCCTGATAAGCTAAGGTCCTATTATGCCTAACCCTTCTCTAAGTAGTTTAGTTATACGCATACATCATTAATCCTTTTCACTAAATAACCAATGTAGGATTATTTTTCTATGTCTAAAGTCACATTTCTAGTAGCCCTTAAACTATAATATTTGTTTGTTTAGGTGTGTGTAAAAAACAATATAGGTCTACCCATAATTCGATATATTTGATTAGTGAAGATAAAAAATGGTCTAAAAAACTAAGAAAAACATTAAAGAAAATTTGTGAATACTAGAGCCAATTCGAAAAATAATCTGACAGTATGAGATAAAGGCCGGTACGGTTCATTGATTCACAATAAACTTTTTTCAATAATGATCTATTAACATTTTGAACTTTTTGAAAACTCAAGGCCTATAAGCTAAGACTCTATTTATGCATAACCTTTCTCTATGTAGTTTAATATAGGTATATATACTCAATTCTTTTTAGTAAATAACCAATGTAGGATTCTTGTTTTATACCCAAAGTTAAATTTATAATAGTCCCTAAACTATAAAATTCGATCATTTACATGTCTGTAAAAAAAATATAGATACTACCCATAATACGATATCTTTCATTAATGAGGATAACAAATTGTCTTAAAAAAGCCTAAGGAAAATATTGATGAAACTTTTCCAATACTGGAACTAATCTGAAAAATAATCCAACGGTGTGAGAAGACAGATATGGTTCATTAGTTCACAATAAACTTTTTCTTAATATTGATATATTAAGATTTTAAACTTTTTGGAAGGTTAAAGCTTATAAGTTTAGGTCCCATTATGCATAACTCTTTTCTAAGTAGTTTAACATAGGCATATATCTTCAATTTTTTCACTAAATAACTAATGTGGAATTTTTTTCCACACTCGAAGTCATATTTTCAATTTCTCTTAAAAAAAGAATAAAATTTCAATATTTTTTTAAAACGGTACATGTCAAATATAAAATCTAGTGGTTTTCACGTGAATGTAGGTAAAAATTAATTTATTAATTATTTAAAGTGTACAAATTTTTAAGAAAACAACTACCATAGTTTGGAATTTCACATCATTAGCTTATCCCACTTAAAAGACCTAGTAATGGAGCCATGTTCTCTTAAATTTTGCATAATATCCATGCATAATTCAGATAGATATATGCAAAAATAAATAATCTAGGCCATTTGTTCATAATAGGCAAAAAAAAAAAAAGAAGGGGAAAAAAAGAAATATAATGAAAGTTATTTTTTCGTACAGCAAAAACACAAACCTAGAGCAAAAAGTGATTTAGCAATTCACGTTTACAACTCATTTGCCAAAAAAATGGTGATTTACAAATTAGGATAACTGATTATCGAGGATGATTTACAAATTAGTATAACTGATTATCGAGGATGATTTACAAATTAGGATAACTGAGGGAAAAAAATAGACTAAGACTATAATTATACCTTCAAAACTCACTTTGATTTCCTTACCAGTGACTGAAACACTTCAAAACCAAACAACTTGTAATCTTCACCACGTAAATTAATCACCAGACGTCACCGCCGAAAGAGAGAACCTATATCGAACAAAAGGAATAGTTGAAAAATTGGGTAGAGGAAGAAAATGTATTACAGAAAGCATAAACAAAATGACGGTGATGTAGCTCAAGGAAAAATCCAATACATAATTATCGTGTTTATGTTGGATCTTTAATCCAATGTTGGGCTATTATGTGTTGTGAGCTATCATATAAGGTTAAGCCTGCTTAAAGTGATCTAATAAGATTTCGGTAATTTGAGCTTTAGTATATCTGATAGGGTGTGAGCTTTTAATGTATAGAGACCTAACACGCTTCTATTTCAATGATGGGCTGAAATAGTAAAACCCCAGGGATAACGCGTCGTTATCTCTATATATATACATCGTTTATGGTCCTCGGATCACACGTTCAAAAAATTATATTCTGTCTGACATCCCATCTTCATATAGAAAAGCTAAAGAAAGCATCTGGAAGACCAACCGTATGGCTCTAGACGATTAACTATGTCTTTGAATTCAGGTACGCTTCTGCTTTTCTAATATTTAATTCTCGACGTTTCGACATGGAATTACGGTTTTATATGATATTATTTATAACAAGGTTTATTCTAACAAGTGATACCAGAGTCATCCCATATTTGATTCATTGAGGATATATGAATATTAAGTTTATGGATTCATTAAGTGATTTAAGTTTTACTCGAATCCGTTTATCATGTTCAAATTTAGCCGCGGATTATGTTTTGGATTTATTGCATACATCTGAATTGTCATTGATAAATATTTTTTTTTGCGGCCGCTCGATTCATGTGTAAGATGAAGAATTGCATAGTATAATTATAATTATGCAAAGTGTATTCGGTTTATTTGTCTATGACGTTTATCCCATTTCTGGATGTTGAAGAATCTAAATAGATTTGTGGAATTATTACATCAATTCGGCGGATTGAATTTCGGCTACTGCATGTGTATTTAAAAAAAAATTGGTTTTCATAGCCGTCAATTCGGACATGGCCATTTGACTCTTTTTGGGTGACGTAATAATTAACTTCAACATTATATTTTGGTGAAGCCAATGAAGTTAGTTATCATAACTTTAGTTTATTTGAGTTATTAACAAATTCACCTTACCATTGTATTAATTTATGCAATAGATTCAGATTTAACCATAATTATTGATTCAGATTAAATTCCTATGGCTTTAGGAATTGATTAAGAAACAATTTTAAATTCAAATATTAGTATTGTTGCGTATATATTTTGAGGTAAATTAATTGAAGCAACATGTCACCAAAGTGACCGCTTTTGTGGAAATTGATTTATTTTGAAATACAAACGGTTATGTGCATGTAACTTATGTGAATATTAATCAGTCCAAAGGAAGGTTGATATTTGAAAGAATTGCCTGTGCACCTGTGGTAATGAACATGTGATAATTATTCGGTTTTTTTATGTGTGAACAATAAACCAGCCCAAAGGAAGATTTAGTGTTCGACATGTTTTTATTGTCAGTGTTTGATTACTACACCAAGATATTACGTACTAGTTAATGTTTTAACCAAAGATAAAATATTAATGGAGTGTCTGGTATCTTGAGATGGGTTTTCCTTTTGTTTAAATTTATTATTGTGATTTTGATATTGAAGATTCATGTGAACTTGTTTTGTGTGTGTTTGTTGTTCTCTATTCAACTGTGACTCCTGCTAATATCACTGTCAACATCAACTCAATTCTTATGTTAAATGGTTCCAACTTCAAGTCATGGCGAGAGAATTTATTGATAGTTCTCAGAGTCATGGATCTCGACCTTGCGTTAAGAGAAGATTCACCTCTACCTCTTACAGATCAGAGTACCTTTGATCAAAAGAGGGATATAGATAGGTAGGAGAGATCAAATCTCATGTGTTTGCTAATCATGAAGAAAGCCATTCCAGAAGCATTTAGGGGTACAATTTCTGAAAATATTGTAACAGCTAAAGATTTCCTTGCTGATGTTAAAAAAAGGCTTGTCAAGAATGAAAAGGCTAAAACGGGTCTTGGAAAATCTTGTTTCAATGAAGTATACTGGTAAAGGCAATAACAGAGAGTACATTTTGGAAATGTCTCATCTTGCTTCAAAGTTGAAAGCACTTAAGCTTGACCTCTTTGAGGACTTGTTAGTGTATTTGGTTCTTAAATCTCTTCTATCAGAATTTAATCAATTTAAAGTGAGCTATAATTGTCAGAAAGAGACTTGGTCTCTGAATGAGTTCATATCACACTGTGTTCAAAAGGAGAAAAAGTTAAAGCAAGATAAGACAAAAAGTGCTCACTTGACCTCAACCTCTAAAAATAAGGACAAGGGAAAGAAAAGAAAGAAGAATAAAGAAGTTACAGATACAGCACCTCAATAGAAACAACAAAAGAAATCGGATGATTCAGAAGGTACTAGTTGTTTCTTCTGTGGAGCTGAAGGGCATAAGAAGAAGCACTGCACCAATTACCACGCTTGGCGTGCTAAGAAAGGTATGCTTCTTATGGTTTGTTCTTAGGTTAATTCAACTTCGGTACCTAGACACACATGGTGAATAGATTCTTGTGTAACCACTCACATCAGTGTGTCTATGCAGGGCTGCCTGAGTTGCCGAAAACCAAGTGATGGTGAAAGATACATCTATTTTGGCGATGTCACAAAGGTTGAAGTAGAGGCATAGGGAAATTTAGATTATTGTTAAAGACTGGATATTATTTGGATCTTGATGAGAGATTTGTTGTGCCGTCTTTTAGATGGAATTTAATTTCCATTCCTGCTTTAGACAAATTTGGTTATTTTGGTTGATTTGGAAATGGAAATTTAGTTTGTTTCATGATTCAAAACTAGTTGGGGTCTGGTTCTTTATCTGGATATGATAATCTTTATTTTATTGAAACAATTGCTTTATTTATTGAATCCTTGCAATTAAGTACATGAGATGTAAAGTGAAAATTAACCAACGAGAATTCTACTTCATTATGGCATAAGAGATTAGGTCACATATGCAAACGGAGAATTGCGGGACTTGTGTCAGATGGAATTCTTGATCCCCTCGATTTTATAGATTTTGATGTTTGCATTAATTGTATAAAAGGGAAACAAGCCAACAAAAGAAGATTTGAAGCTGACAGGACTTTAGATGTCTTAGAACTTATACATACGAACATTTGTGGGCCATTTCCTACAACTTCCTGGAATGGTCAACAATATTTTATAACGTTCATAGACAATTTTTCTAAATATAGATATATTTATCTTCTTCATGGAAAGACACAGTCGCTGAATGTGTTCAAAAACTATAAGGCTGAAATTGAGAACCAACTCAGCAAAAGGATCAAAAGCATCAGATCTGATTGTGGTGGTGAATACTATGGCAAATATGACAGTTCAGGTGAACAACGTCCAGGACTTTTTGCTGGATTCCTAGAGGAATGTGGTATCGTCCTATAGTACACTATGCAGGGTTCACCCACTATAAATGGCGTTCCTGGGAGACGAAACATAACACTTAAGGACATGGTGAGAAGTATGGTATCTCACTCTACCTTACCGGAATCACTCTGGGGAGAAGCACTCAAGATTGCAGCTTATCTTCTTAATAGAGTTTCGACAAAAGCAACCACCAAAACCCCTTATAAACTTTGGACAGGCAAAAAGCCTAGCTTAAAGCAGTTGCACATTTGTGATGTCCAGCTGAGACAAGGCCTTATAAGCCTAATGAAAGGAAACTAGACTAAAGAACTGTGAATTGCTATTTTATTGAATATTCTAAAAGATCTAGGGGGTACAAGTTTTATAATCGCACTACTAAGTTAATTTTCGAGTTAGGAAATACTCAATTCTTTGAGGATGTCGAGTTTGTAGGGGGAGATGTGGTTAGAGACTTTGTTCTTGAAGAGGAATATGTTGATATTCCCACAGGTGTTATTGGTATCGCTTAAGATTCCATTCCTGATTTTGTTCAAGACACAACAAATCAAGACAATGTCGAAGAACCTCCCAATGAAGTAAAAGTTCCAAAAGAACAAACTCTGTCATCTCAAGAACTTATGTCATTAAGAAGATCCACTAGAGAGAGAAGAAGTACAGTGCCAGATGACTACATTGTATTTCTTCAAGAACATGAGCTCTTCCGATCTCTGACATTGGAGTGATGGAAGACGATCCAGTCAACTTCCCTCAAGCCATAGAAAGTTCTAATTCTCAAAAGTAGATTGATGCCATGAATGAGGATGTTAAGTCTATAAAGGATAATAATGTGTGGGATCTCATATTATTGTCAGAAGGTACAAAACCTATTGGTTCCAAATTGATATTTAAAACCAAAAGGGATTCAAAAGGCAATGTGGAGAGAGACAAGACACGTCTTGTTGCAAAGGGCTTTACACAGAAGAAAGGCATCGACTACAAAGAGACATTCTCTCCAGTTTCTTCGAAAGATTCTTTCAGAATTATAATGGCATTAGTGGCACATTTCAATCTTGAGTTACATCAGATGGATGTAGAGAAAGCGTTTCTAAATGGTGACATTGATGAAACGATTTATATGGTACAACCAGAAAACTTTGTATTAGGAGATTCAAAGAATATGGTTTGCAAATTTTGTATGCTTCTGTCCAAATAGCACGGCTCTTGTTTGTTCAACATAACAATAGGCAAAATCTTTAAAATGGAACACCTCTGTGGCATGAAACCATACCAAACTCCATGAACTTAACATAAGCAATGGTACACCTATTAATATAAGAAAATATGGTCTCTCACGAGCTTAAAAAAGTATGGTATGTTTTCAGCGAAACCAGACATGCTACACAGTAAACCAGATATATAGTTAACAGTTAAATACTAGAGTTTTAGAAGATTATTCCAAACAGGATGCAATATTTCTGCCATCTTCAGCAAGTTAACCACATCAAGAGCCACTTGCAGGAAGAGAACCTGAGAATTGAGAATTCAAAAGATTCATTAAATGAAAATGCAAAAGAGACAGACATTTCCTTTAGGAAGGTCGGGGTTTGAAATTTGAGGATCTCCTTAAATATCATAGAGTTCCATAAGGAGTGAAGACAGGACTTACTGTGGTCAATTCCCCGACATTGTCCAACCCACGGGGTGGCCCTCTTGGACCACCACCATATGGACCACTTCCAGGACCTCCTGGACCACCACCATCCCATTTCTTGCTGGCACTAGATCCTTTCTGGTAAGCATCAGATTTTTCCACCTGCAGAAGAAAATATAAAAGATAAGCATGTAATTCACATATTGGTAGAAATTAAGAACTACAAGCGCTCAGGATTACCGAAAACATTGTTGTGAAGAAAACGCCAATGAAATTTATAATGGCCCAAAAGAAATCTGTGATTGTCCGTAATCGCCATATTGATTTCTTAGATTTGACAACACCTGAAAAAATAAGATGACATACAGAGACGGTGAATATAATTGTATTTCAATCTTATTCCAAAGTTGAATTATTGGTATCATGTCTGAATATACTCATTCAATATATACTTCAGTTCCTTTGTTCTTGGGAGCTTTATCTAAAACCAAACATATCAAACTTCAATACCAAGTACCAACCTGATATTAACCACCAAAAAAAAAAGAAGAAAAATTTCACACATTCTCCCAGAAAATCAACCTTTAATAAACCTGCTCTAACATAAAGCTCTGTGGAACAAGAAATCTATTTCAATTGATGTTAGCCTGAGCTCCAATGCACATCTCCTTCCAGCAGACACATCCCTGGGCAATAGAATTTCAAAAATCTACTCCTTGAATTTCTAATTATTCCAATAGTGGTGGCTTTTGAGCCATGCGGTTTTATCATTATAATCACAAAAATACTCACTCTTTCAGGCTCCAACCGCTCAAAACATATTTGAGCAAGAACTAAAAAACATTAGAAACTGCTCGATTACCTTCTTTCCCTTCAAGTTACAAAGAGATATAAGCGGAATGTATTTGTTCTTCACATTTATCATCTTCTATCACATATTTACATACCAAAGGTGAATATAGCAAAGAGACCTGACAAATATGTTAGGAGGTGGGGGCTGAAGAGGATGATGATAGCAAGACTACATAACATCTCACACCTCATCGCACGCCAGTTTGTCTGTTATCTAGGTAAAATGAAAGTAACATACATGGAAACACGATGATGATAGTGACCAAGAGTGAATTACCTATCTCAAGGAATGCAACATGAATCTCATACTACCTGTCTCTGCCTAAGCATAGGTAGGAGTACATGTCAAAGAAAACATACCCCAGAGGTGCGGTAGTTCATTTGGATAAAAAAAACAAATGGAACTGCATTTTCTGATTTGTATGTAAGCTGATTTGGATATTTGAGCACAAATCCAACAAAATGAAGTTAAGTCCATCATACCTTCATTCTAACTGAGGTTGCCAATGGACATATAGAATTGATCAAGTTTTTCAGATCTCGCCGAAAATCACCTTTTTCAAGTTTTAAACAAGAGAAGACTTATTAAATTTAAGAGCAGCTGTATGAATCATTCTTTGCCATTGCATTCTATTGTAAATGTTGTTAGATCCAAAAACACAAAATACTTTACCATTTATGCAATTAAATCTGATCTGTGAATCTTTTTCTGCAGTGAAGATGTTCAATGCAAATGTTTCCCACGAGATCACATCCTTCCTTGGCTGAAAACCCTAATGCTATCTTGTTCAACGAATCTAGACCAATCCCATTTTTCATTTACTGGAAACCTAATATCAATTGTCTTGATGCCTCAATCTAAATTCCTATTTTAACAAATCCTTAAATTAAAAACTTCTGTTTTATGTAAATCAAAGAAACATGCCATTCCTCATAGTAAACGGATGTGCCAACTCCAAAGCTAGGCACTCTTACCAGACAATAGAAAAACATTATCCTGTCATAAAGAAAACCATGACCAAAAAATTCCAAAGTTCTTTATAATCATATATGGACTTTATGATCTAAAACAAACACAGTCACAGAGGAAGTTTCCAAGGAAGAATAAGCATTCAGGAGAATTTGAATGATAAAACACAGATTTATTAATTGAAAATATAATCCCACAAATTCACATAAATGAAGAAAGAGTAATTTGGGAGTACCAGAGACTCCGTCGGCAAATAAAAACAAGACAAGTAGACTTAGTGATCTCAATATTAATCAGTTAACTAGGCTTGATTTATTCACTTCTATGTCCCATTTGCTTAGAGTACACATGTCAATGAATGAAAGGTAAAGTACCAAAAATCTTCTCATAAATGGAAAAAAATATTTGAAGAAGTCATCTTTTGCCATTTAGGAACTTCTAAATGCTCAATCATCATTTCACTATAAAGAGTAAAATTGCTTGAACCTTTTGGCAAATTTTCAATTCTTCCTACAGAATACATAGTTCATGTTTAATATATCAATTCACAAGAATGAGTAAAAATAGACCGTTTGTAGGTCAAGTAGATTGTCCTTTAAGCAATATGTTGGTGCCATCAGAGATTCTCCCACCTTTTGGATTTCAGCTAAAAAAATAACATGTTTCCCTCTCCAGCCTACTGCTCTCCAAATTCAATTATGGCCGAAAATCTATTCCCCGGACCTCCCCACAAAAACCCACCCAGATCTATAAAAATAATTGCAGTATGAAAATTTCACAGAGCCTAAAATCTGAACGAACTTTACTAGCTTCAAGGGGTCAAGAAACTGTTTCCTATATCAATTATGTAAAAGTACTATTATATGCATGTGTCTCTCTTTCTCTAGAAAATAGCGCTAAATGATAATGATGAATTATTATAAAAAAAATATCAAATCGAATTCAAGAAACCCATCACAGCTCGAAAAATTAAAACAATCATAAACATCATCGAAATTTCACAATCAAGGGAATCCACGGTGATGAGAATTAAAGGATTATCGTACCTCTCTCTTAGAACAATTATAATAGAAATATACATTGATTGCCAAATACATGATCAATCAATAATATACTTCGTGCAAAATTTTAAGGCGATATGATCTAAATGAACAACCGGATTTCAAATAATTTCATAAAATTTTAGATTTAGCAAAAAATAAATGAATAAAAATCATCTCTCTCAACGTAAGCCATGGCAGCAACGACCTATCCGCCAGTGTCTTCCTGTGTTTTCTTCTCAAGTAGCCTGGAGAAACGGTAATAATTACGTGCGTTGAGGTTCACGTTTAGATATTTATAAAAGCCAATAGTATGCTTCCGTGATTAATGTTATCTGGCAATCACTTATTGGGCGTATGACAAGGAGGGAATCCGGTAACCAATGAAAAATAATTCTATTTTTGCCAAATAATATATATTTTTTTTTCACAAACTTCTCTCATATAATGTGACATGTATATCAGTTTAGTTAAAATTTTGGTTATCACTTTCCAACTAGTACAACTCATTAATTAATCAGTAATATTATAGAGATTGATCTAGTACCATATGTGTCATACACTATGACACTACATGACCATGTAGCGTGTATCGGGGCACATATAGTGTTAGATCAATCTCTATAATATTATGAATTATGTGGCGTGTTCCGATACACGTCACATCGCCATGTGGTGTCATAGTGTATGACACATATGGTACTAGATCAATCTCTATAATATTACTGATTAATTAATGAGTTGTACTAGTTGGAAAGTGAGAACCAAAAGTTTGGCGTACTCTGATTTGTGGTATCATATTGTATGGCACATATGGTGCCAGAGTGATAATCGTTATATAATTTCACCACCTTAGTAGTTGGCGGTGAGCGAGTCACCTGTTTCTTTTCATTTTTGTTTTAAATTTTTGTCTCTCTTTCCGAATAGCACAACTCATTAATTTGATCATGCAAGTTTTTAGGCTAATTGGTACTACACATCTCCATTTTTTACATCAATTGTCTAAAATGTCCCCATATATAAATTTTTGGCATCGATTACCCTTAACATAACTTTTTCTTGCGTAAAAGGTCTTTGACGTCACGTTTTACAGTTAAGTAACAGTTGAACACCTAAAAAGACAAACTTTAAAGGGCACTCTAGTCATTTAATATAATTTAATATATCTTCATATCCAAACACAGTCTTATGTTAGAAGATTTCCAGAACTCACAATAAATAAAGAGGAGAACGATGAAAAGTTTCTTAAAGGGTTTCTATCAATGGAGTTATATGAAAATTAAAAATTTTCCTTTTTTCCCCCAATTTTTCCCTACCGTAGACAAAAAAAAATATACATTATTCAAGGTTGAGAAAAATTGAAGAAGAGCAGCCCAATTACAGTAAATATATTAATTTCAATAGAATTACATATCGGAGTAATCTACGTCAAACTAACCAATCAAAATAATTATGTATACACGTGGGGGACATGTGAACTGACCAAAATGCCCTTTAAATTTTATATATGTAGGTATTCAACTATTATTTAACTTGAAAAACTTGATCGTATCTATTTTTTATGTAAGAAAATGTTGTGTTGAGGTTACCAGTGCCAAAAATCTATATTTATCTATATATATTAGTTCTCTAGTCTTAGTACTTTTTGTACCGTGATTTTCCCACTTCTTTTATTTAGTAAATTTTGCGGTAATTGTTCTTTTTCTTTTTAACAAAAATTTTCATGAAAGAACTTAGAAAAGATTAGAACTTGTGACAATTGGGTTTAACAACTAACACTTAGCCACTTCGCCCATTTGTTTTCTTTGTTAGTTTTTTTCACAAATAAATAAAAATATCAAATCTGAAAGGTCAATGTCAAAACAAATTCTAATCCATCTTAATTCGTATCTCCGCCGTATGTGTTGGTGAATTTAATGTTACTTTATTTTTTTTAATGCATTTTACAATTTTTTTGGAATCTTTTTTTAGTTTTATTAGAATTTTTTAAAATGGGGGCAGATAACATATATATTTTACCTACTTGCCGCGAACCACTCTATCCTTTACTCGTTTGAAGCAGGTAACATGCGGGTACGAGTGGGGTTAGTAGAAACGGGTTATGGTACGGGGAGACATATCCGACCAGCACTCGCCCTATTGTTATTTTTTCTATTAAGATTCCTTCCATTTTCATATTAATTAAAATGTGATACCTATCCCATCATATTTTTGCTCCCGTAATTTTTAGATTAATTAGATTTGAAGATTTATTCCCTTTTTGCGAAAGAAACATCGCTTCTTTCTGTAAACACCTTCACATCTGACTTCACTTCAATTGAACCATACGACATTTGAAAATTTAGATTTGGTGCAAAATGTTGTACCTTGAGTTGGTAATGACTTAATGAGCTGAATGTAAATTATAACACATTTTTCTATTTGAATTCTCATTAAAATTCATTTTTCCAAAAACTATATGTAAAAGTGTTTACAACAATTATTATCGATATTTATAATATATCGTTCGACTCATATTTTATATTTCATGATCTATTATTCGCCCTCTTATTTTTTATGGTTAACTTTAATTATAGAGATAACAAATTTAAATTTGATAATATTGTACATTTATCCTTTAGCTTATGTTTTCAGATATATTGAATTATGGTAATAGATTTTCCTGTTATTGCATATATGTACAAAGGATTATATATTTAAAAATGTATGTTATCTTTTAAACAATCTTGAAATTCATATTACTAAGTCCATTAATCTTATTGATTCAATTAATATATATTTGTGTTTTCTTTACTTTTCTACGGAGTGAAAATATTATATATTTATTGTTTAACTGTCTAATAATATATTTTAATAAGTTTTCTACTCGTACAACGCACAGTTAGTTTAACTAGTATTTTATTGATGTAATTAATACTTAGCTAACAAAAGAGTGGACATGGGATGGACACGAGATGGAATGTATGTGTAGTATTATCCTATATATATACACAAATTATATTATGGTGTAGTAATATAAGTCCACAATTTTATAATTATGAATATTTGAGTTTAAATATGACCTTGACATTTCAATTTCTTAGAACTTATATCCAAATAATTATAATGGTGGGGTGGATCATCCTTGCCTCAAACCCATTGTGGTGCGCATAGCTAACCCTATGAACCCGATGAATCTGGCTGGACTAGAAGTAGGAATCCATAGGTTCGTTGATCAATAAGTCAAGTTGTCATTCTTAGATTTTGGATAACTATGTCGTACATTATACATTTGAACAAAAGTAGTCCATTGTTGGGATTAAACATTTAAACTATCATAAGTTTTACTTCCAATATCATTAAATGAGTTCATTACACGTGAAGATATTAATGTGTTATATTGTTATTAGTGATATACAATTTTGTTAGATTTTTCGCTACTCACCAATGTAAAAAGTTATTCCGCAAACTTGCTAAAAAATTATAATAGGTCAAATCCGTGCAGTGAAATCAAATTTGTCAATGCTAAATAGGATTTGTTAAATTTGTTGAATATACTAATGATGATTTATTATATTAATTTGTCAATACTAAATATGTTTTTTTGTCACGCAATCAACAATTGTAAGTATATAGAATCGATAAATAAATGGTTAAAAATAATTAGCTTTTTTGAATCCATGCAACGCATGGGTAATATACTAGTTAATAATTAATTAAAGACATTTTGCACCATAGATATCAAAGGTAAGAATGTTTGGTGTCAATTAACCAAATTTTTAAGTTAATCATTCCAACAGTAATATGGTTTTTGAGTTCTTCACCTTGCTCCAAATTTCTCGCGAATTATTTATTACAGTACACGACCTTTTGAATTATTTAAATACTTACCCAATTATTTATTTGTCATCTTAGAGTATTTGGTTGTGTGGCTTTTGCACACCAAGTTGAAGACCAGTTGGACCCTAGGGCTACTAAGTGTGTCATATTGGCTCTTCCGAGGGAGTGAAGGGTTACAGATTGTGGGTTCTAGGTGAAAGAGGCATTAAGCCTATATGTAATAGAGATGTGAAGTTCAATGAATTTGAGATGCTTTGCCTCAAAACCCAAGAGAAAGAGATTGAGAAGAAGGAGCCTTCTTCCAAAAAGAAGATTAAGTTTGAGGTGAAGAAATTAGACATCAATTCAGAGGGCAGGGAAACCCAACCTCAAGTCGAGTCTGATCATGAAGCAGTTAATAAACAACCTAAACTTGAGCTTGAATTTGAAATTCCTGAAACTGATATCCTTAGTAAAGAAACATCTACAGGTATCGATTTGATTGATTATCAATTGATTAGGGACAAAGAAAAAAGACAAGTGAAGCTGAATTTGAGACAGAGATTAGACAGTTTGATGTAGATGAGGAAGATGATGAGAAATATAATCTGTCTAATAATGAGATTGCTAGAGAACTCATTGGAACCACATGGCCAGCCCAAAGAACTGAGATTCATTCATCCAGCATGAATCAGAAATACAAACTTCTTCACAAGGTTGTTATGACAAATCTACTCAAAGATCAACAGAACAAGAGCCATGTTACTCTATCAGCTGGGAACCAAATTAAAGGATGCATCTCAGGTAATGGACCTAGAAAATCCAAGACTTACAAACTGTCATTTTCTTAGGTGATATATAATTATTTGAAGGATAAGGGGGTTGAGGATAGAAAAGGATATTAGTGGTCAAGACCTTTAGATCTACTCAGAAGGGATCATTGCTCGAGAATCATCTCACCCTCTTCCAAAACTCAGATGTCATCCGGTACAGCAGAAATCCAACTAGATATTCCCGCAGAGTCTTTACTCAGGCAGGCCATATCCTACATTAGAGAAGATCTGAATCAGCTCAGAGGACAGTTCACTGACCTTAATGCTTCTCATTCTTTATTTTTTAAACGTTTTGATCCTCTGTGTAGTTTGATGGTGTATTGTTTGTTGTTGAATGGTCAAACGTTTGCATACAAGGATGAAGACATTAGTGGATTCCTTCGGAGTTTTCTTGCTGTTGCCGATGAAGAGGCTGCTCAGAAGAAGCAGACACATAAGGAGGATGATCCAAGAAACGAAGCCAAGGAGGATGCATCTAGCGAAGTCACTCCCCAGAAAAAGAAAAAGAGACGCACAGCTGAAGAAGGGCTTGGAAAGGACAAAGACAACAAGAAGGTCAAGAAATCAAAGAAATCTTGATTGTAGTATGGGGAAATAGAAAGAAGGAGGAAAGAGATATTCTCTGAAACACTCATTTTATTTTCCAGTTTTTCTGCTTTATATTCTTAATTTCTATTTATATGATTTATGTTTTATGTTATGAACTCCCTATGGTGACTACTATATTTTGCAGGTAGATATCTTTTGAGCTCTGATATCGTTTTTTAAATAATAAGGCTCTGTTTACACTAACTCTTCTGCAGAAGTACTTTGACTTTTCTTCTTTGTCAAAAAGGGAGAGAAGATATAGTAGTTGATCAGGATATGTCTCGCGTTGAGTTGGCTAATGTGATCATGACATATCTTGACTTGGAAGCACTTTTTACACTTTAAACTCTGGGTTTATGTGTTTGATTTATTTGAGTTTGTGTTGTGTGCTTTAGTGACATGTTTAGGGGGAGTTTTATTACTAAAGGGGAGTGTTTACTGTTTGTACATCTTTAAACCCTTAGGAAACGTTTTCTGACACTTGTGCTACTATGGATCTTGAAAAATTAAAAAAGCCAAAGGGGGAGATTGGTAGTACGAAAATCCTACATCTTGGCATTACTAATTTTTGTCTTAAGTGTCAAATATTGTTTTAATATGTCATGACTTATTGCATGACTTATTTTATGTGCAATATTATTTTTCGCATGCAATTTGAGATGTCTTGAGCCGAAAGTGAGTTGTGGCGTGTGTACTTAACTTAAGGCACAAGAGTTGTATATATGCGAGGTCTCTATGTCATCTAGTTGTGTTAGGTTTTCCATATTTAACTAGGAGTCCTATTAGGCGCATGTTGAGTTTTATTAGAATTAGGTAAGTTTGGGTTTTTGGTAATTATCTATTCTAACTTTCCTTATTCTCCTATATGTATATAGTAATGTTGGAGAATTTTTTTCACAACAACTCGAAGACGTACCTATATATGTAGTGTCTTCTTTGTAGGTTAAAATGATGAGTTGAGCTAAAGCACTCATGCGATATTTTTGAGAACTCGTTTGAATTGAGCAAAGCCTTTGTGCACATATTTTTACATAAAGCTCGATCACAAAGAAGACACAAAACACTGCCGTTTTTATCGTAAGACTTTTTCTTGCAAAACCGATCTTCAAGTACACAACGTATTTGTGTTTGGCAAACCCTTCTAGTAGGTGGTATGCGACCACTTAAGTGCAAGGGACTAATCCACAGAGGTTGGAAGTAGTTTAGGAGGCCAAGCTATCCTAAGATAAGTTCGGAAGATCTCTAGGAGCTTGATGGACGTTCTGTGAGACGCACGGGAGAAAGAAGGAGCAACGAGAGTTGGCTCATTGTCAAAAGGCGTAAAGAGGAAGTCTTTTATAAGTTTACCTTTTGCATATTTAGTGTCTATTGTGATACCACTTTTTATTCTTTCTCTGTACTAAACTCACCTCTTAAATTAGTGGATTTGTTTGTCTTGTGGCAAGGGTACCCGCAGTTTTTCCCACTTGGGCTTCTGCGTAATCATTCTAACGTTATTTCATTCCTCATTCTTACCCGAGCTAGACACATCTAGGTCGCGTTTCACTTTACACTAGTAAAACACGTTTAGGTAGGATACATCCTGACTAGTGTCTAGATGACCTCCGAATTTATAGTATATCAATCCAATTAAGACACCAATGCAAAAAAAAAAAATTCCAATTAAGATACAATGAATCCTGAATATTCACATTGCCTGCGTATACAGAATCCCCTGTATATAAAGATAGAGATGAATAGCCTTGAATTTGATCTACCGTCATTTTTTTCTTTTTGAATAATGCAAAACTGGAAAATTCATATGTTGCCAAGAGACTAGGTTTAAACTAATTTGACATGACCTACATCAGAACAAATTTTTTTTTACAAACACATTGAATAGAGTATGTTCTGTATTGTATTACAAAAAAATAATTGACATTTTTTTCTATTTTATGTATGTCAGATTAAACAATATTAGATATATTTGTATAAAAAAGGAAAAGCATTGTATATCTATATCATAGTTGAAAAGGATTCGCTAGGGCGGTCCTATACGCCTACATAATAAGACTTCCATTAATTTCATGTCACACGTGAAATGTTCTCACATATATATATATGTATATATTATATAAATGCTACAGAGATTCTAGAAACAAGAAAAGTGTATAGGTAAATTGAAACTCGAAAGTAAATTGCCCAAGAATAGTGTTACCTCGGCCAAAAACAAGAAAAGCATTTGAAGAAGAAATTATCCAAGGATTTTCCCAAATCTATAGGTAAATGCAATTCTCTAATATTAATATGTGTGCATATAACATTAGAGTACTGTGATTTTATGATTCTTTTCCCATTAATTACATTTTTTTAGGTTAACTACATATGAGTCGAGGAATTTGAATAATTTGTAGTTATAAAGGCATCTCATCACTATTGCTTTCATGTCTGATTTTGACTTTTTGTTAAATTCTTTATTTGTAAATGAGTGTAGTAGTTGAATGGAGAAAAATTACTGCCTCAAGAATTCTGTCTCTATTAATATCGCCAGTAGCTATCATTAAGAAGCAATTCAACTGAAGAGATATAATTATGTTTGTTATAATCATTTTTTGTTGATTAAAGAATTATTTTTTATATAACTGTTATTTTAGTGTGATACGTATAGGGAAACTTTGTTATTTTGATGTGAGAGGAATAGGAGAAATTAAAATTTTAATGCTTTACTTGAACTAAACTTGGGAAAACAAAAAAATCAAAAATTCATATTTTTCTTTTTCATGACTCTTGAAAGAAGTAGACGACAAATAGAATTAAACTTCGTATTTTCTTTGATATCTGATAATGATATCAAACCAACAAATAAAATTATAAATGTTATATATAAAAAAGTATTTCAAAATTTAGAGCATGTTATAATACATTTGTTAGTTTGATAATGAAATATATGTCCGTGCAACGCACAGGAGTGTAACTAGTGGGATTAAAAGCCTACTATGTATGAAATCTTTGTAATGGTAACCCAACCTTGTTGACTGGAGGTCCTAAGATCTTGGTTCAATGGGATAACTAAGTTATGAAGATTCAGTTAAGCACTTAGGAGTAAAAACTCCAATCCATTCCAATGATCGTAAAGTGCTTGCTGTTTCAGGTTAAGTATAGTTTTAAATGATTCCTATAGCTTGAATATACCAAGTGGGGTAGGACATCATACTCTTAATGGGAGATCACCTATGTAAGTGTGAAGTGGGGCCGCTTCTATGAGAATTTTGAGGCTTGAATTCTCTAAAAGCACTTATGAATCCCAAGAGTTGTTCAGGGCCAAAAGTGAACACAACCATGAGAACCGACATTGTTAGGAAAGATACTGTCTAGGTACTGTTGTCTTGATTTACACCAACAGCTGAACTGTTCAAGACATCATGCTCACTGATTAGCCGAGTAAATCCGATAGTATTCTACTAAGGCAGGTTCAAGGCCAGAAGCTACCTCTCCTGATGCAATAGCTTTCCACCCGTACTCTCTTTTGCATTTACATCTGTATAGATTTTGATAATTTCCATTCATGTGGGGGATTGTTGGAAATAGTAGTATATTTTGACCAAATATTTATGGTCTCGGCACTTGGTGTGTGCGAGAGATATTTAAATCGAACGCGTTCATAGTACATTTGGTCTCGTTATATTTTTTCCGGATGAATGAGAAATTATAGCCTAAATGTAACACCTTAAAACTATGTGATTCGGATGTTAAAAGGGAATTTCGTCTCCCATGTCGGGATGAATTGACAAAACGATGTATGAGAAGATTAATCAGTTGCTTGATTAATTAGTTGATTAATTAATTATTTTCAATTTTGTTGTGGGTCGTGTATTCATTTCATCCGAATTAATACATAGGAGTTTAAAGGTGACGTTTGGATATTTGTTGAGTTCTATTCATTCAATGGTGTCTTTTAGGATGAAACCAACTATATCTAAATATTGTGTCTTTTCAATTGGCACATTTTGGTATCTTATAAATAGACCTCCTCACTTGTGCATTTTCATTCAATTCTTCTTTCATTCAATTCTTGCTTTCCGAAATTCATAAAGAGAGTTCGTGATATTTTTCGGTTCGCTGTGTCTTGTAGTTTAAAGTACTTCTACCGCAAGTCGTTCGCCGTTGTATCTTGAGAAACGATTGCCGATCAACCGTAAGCACCTACGCAGGGCAAAAACGTCTTAAAGACATTGAGTCGAACTCTAGCCTCGGTGGTTTTTCATAGAAAATTTTGCATTATTTATTCTACCGGTTTAAGTAAGTTTACGGTTTAATTTCGAATATAATTTGCACCATTTTATATATCTATTTTTCCAACAAATTATTACAAACATAAATTATTTTATTATAGATATTCATAGAAAATGAATGACACTTGTAATTGGTCGATGATTCTTCATCTTGTAACTAAAATATTCACCAGAAAAGCCAATAATTAGGGAGAGGATGTAAGAAATGAGTACAAGGTCTATTCATCTACTTCAAATGCCAGGAAATGGTTAAGTTTTCATTATTAAAATATAAACTGAAGGTTAAATTATTTTTTTAAAAAAATATATAAATATATTTAGGGGTGAATAAGGGAATTAAAAGATATTTTTTTTTTTGGGGGATAGGAACACAATGAGCTCACACGCAACATAGAAATACCACATTCCATCTAGTAAAACCATTGTAATTTTATTAGGCGCGAAATGATATATTTACCAAACATGCATATTATGCGAGCGATAAAAAGATTTTGCCTTAGAGTATACTTTTATATATAGAGTGATAACAATTAATGGTGAACAAAAACGAGTGACAAATAAAGATATTAGATGGGGACTACTCCTTTATATGTGATCTTGAATTAGAGAGTAACCATTCATATGCATTAATAGCGATTATTGAATTTGAAAAAATTGTCGTGCTGTAATAGTGTCATTTGCTCCCGTTTATACTTAACAAACCTAAGAGTACATTATTCTCTTCATCAAGAATAAAAGAGTCAAATCTTTTTCTTTTCGTTTTTCAAATATATATATATATATATATATATATATAAAAGAAGAGATATAAGAGCAGATACAAATTAAGGAAGAGATGAGTATAGTTCGAATTAGAATCTCATCACTGCCATGCAATTCAAAGCACGGGTTAAAATCTTTTTTCAATATTATTATGCACATAATCGAAAGTTCATTATTGTGCTACAAAACATTGGATTTAAAATAAAATAAAATGAAAAAAATCCAAAAAATCAAAAGAGAAAAACTATTTGTCTCTCTCGATTAATGTTCATCCACCCACTGTGGGCGGTGGCGTGTCACACACATTGTCGACAAATGTGTCACTTACATAGCCGTCATGTTTGTCGGCTATGTGTTTGACACGTTAGAAGTAAGAAATATAACACCAACCACAGCGAGCAGGTAAATAAAAATTATTTCTCCCCCATATATATATATATATATAATATATGTGTATAATTCAAAGGACAAACTATGGGCCAAAGGACAAGCAAAAAATGAAAAGTAATAAGGGCTCGGGAAGGCAAAGGAATCACCAAATAGTCGGGCGTCAATCTGCCGACCATCATCACGTCCCTTTCATTACCCGGCCGCACCCTACCCGCACCACCTGCACCTCTTCCTCTAAAGTTTCAATAACAATAATAATAATAATAATTAATTTATAATCTATATATATGGGTGTTACAGGCTGATCGCGTTCTGGTTTTCTGATTTTTACTTCTTTCTTTATTTTGTTTTTTTCGGTCTCTTTCTTTTTCTTTTTAGTGTGTTTTTGTTTCTTCCGTTAAATTTTTACAGAAATCGGAAGATCGGTTTTAGATTAGATTTTATTAGGTTTTTGTTTTTTTAATAATCCTTGATTGATTTGATCTGGCCCTTTTTTTTTTCTTTTTTACTTGAGTTATTCTGTTCAATCTTACTATGGGGTGTCTTATTGTTGAGTCTACTCAGTCTCCAATACGGATTGAAGAAACTTTAACTGATAATGGGCTGAAAGATAAGAAAAAGAACCGTCGATCCAGACGATCCAAGCGAAATTCCTCTCTCTCAGGTATTGTTTGTGTTTATTTACGTATGCACAAGATTTAATTTGTCATTTTCCCGTATCGTTGAGGTAAGAAAGTTAATTTTTTTGGGTTTGAGTGTTGAAAGAAGTGCTTACTTGTGGTACTGGGGGGTGGGGACGGTACGGGAATACCGTAGCGGTTTTTAAGCAGAGATTTTCCTTTGCTTCTTGTTCTTCTGTTTTGATTGATTTAAGAATTTAGATGCTAGGTTCCGCAGTATGCATATTCAGTCAATAAATGGATTGTTCTGTTTACTACTTTAATACGAATTAAAATTGGATTTGCTTCCATATATGGATTGTTCTATTCAGTATTTTGATTTTATGGGGTGCCCTCTAATACTTTCTGTACTACTATTTTGGAGCAGCTAGTAACTCAGTACCTCAAATACAAGTTGGTGATTCGAGTCCTTGGGGAGTTGATTCTTCACTGAATTCTATGGGATCTGATGAGCAACAGCGGCAAGCATCAAATGTTTCAGGGTCAAATCTTGTTCCGATAGGCGAGGCAAGTGAGCAAACTGCCAGTGAAAACTTGCAGAATCAGCAAGCAATTTTGCTTGATAATAATGAAGATTTGTTTTCTAACTCGAATCCTGATCATCCTGTAACTGAAGAGCCAACCGAACTTGTTCTTTTACCTACTCCCAATGTTTGTCACCTTCAGCAAAAATATTTCCCTCCATACTGGTCTACTGAAGCAGTAACAGAAGCATTAGAGGTAAGCTGAGGACCATAAATGTTTAATATATTTCTTGAAGCAGCGTTCTAGTGATTGTCACTTCTCTCCACTCATGGGAACACTGTTTTTCCTTCTCTCCAGAGAGGTGATGCATTTAACGCATTATTTCGGGTCAATGCTCATAACAGACTTGAGGTTTGTTCTAATGATTGCTTTACATGTTCCTTATGGCGTCCTGCATTTTTTGTGAAATTTGAATTCTTAGAAGATTATTTTCCTCAGGCCTACTGCAAAATTGATGGAGTGCAAACGGATGTTCTCATCAGTGGATTGGTGGCTCAAAATAGAGCTGTAAGTTTTAGTGTTAGCCCCCCCACGCACCCCCCGGGGTGAATGTTAATTCACAACCATGGATATATTTTCGCATCTTTGTTTTCAGTTTTTGCTGAGTGGCGAATTAGAGGATCTCCAATGCATCCCATGGATTTTGGGATGATATGGAGAGATACAAATAGAGTGAAGATTATTTTATTTTTTTAAGAGTAGTAGGCTTATTTTGATTGATTAGATAGATAAACATAGGGGGAAAAAAGGGAAAAAGTTGACAAGAGGGAGGAGAGAATTTTAAGAATTATGATTAAAAAAATAGTAGACAATGTGAGATTATGGAACGAGCATAGTGAACAGTGGGGAAAAGAAGGAAAAGTGAGAAACAAGAGAAGAAAATATGGGTGGTTTCCACAATTCTTTTTGTTCTTGTCTCTCCTCAACTAGGAAAGCAATCTATTGATTGCATTGGAGATACTCTTAGAATTTCATGCATAGAGCATAACTAACAAGGTCTTTATGCCTTCAAGAAGCTCAACATTAATTTCTGTATATCTTCAATCTTGCCAATAAGTTGTATTTTTTAAGGTGCTGAGACTCTGTATGTCTCTTTTTACTATTCAAATAGTGTGGAAATGATTATTCAGTTAAAACTGGAAAATATGGAAGTTTTGAGATGTCTGGTATGTTGATATTTCCAGCGGTGGACATAATCCCACAACTACAAAATGACGCTAAGAATTACTGAAACTTTGGCAACCAACCCCAGCTGAACATTGGTTTCAATGATAGTTATTTTGTCTGGCCATTAATCGGTCTTAAAATGGGGAAGATATGATACTGTTGTCCGTTGAATTCTCGTCGATGTAAATGATGTTATATTCAGTATCAGTCATTGTTGTCCAGTTGATTTCTTCCAAGAAGCCGTTGTGATTCCCTTTTTCTTATTGAATGAAAATGTCGCTTTCACTTAAAATTTAGCATACATTCATGTTCTGCTTCTTTTGTGTGTTTGTTGACCTTGCTCTGTATAAATATTCTGTAGTGTTAGTATGTCTGTCTAAGAGCTTGTTCTTGGTAGCTTTAGACCTTGTTTGAAGCTCTTTATTTGTGTAATTTATAAAGGGAATTTATAATGAGTGGAAATGAGTAGTGGAGATTTAATTAAAGTTTAAAATGTGTGGTGATTGTTGAATAGTTGTCAAATCAACAGTCAAATCACGGTAAGTGAATTTATGAAGGGAGAAAATAAAGGGGTTCAAACATCCCTTTAATACAAACCACATATTTTTTACAAAAAACAAATTTTCACGCCTCCCGGTAATCTTTCTTTCGATTCCCACCACACATTCTCCTACAAATCTAAATTCCTTTTGAATAAAACTTCCAAGAACAAGCTCTAAATATTAAACAATGCATATATAACTTGTGATTTTATGCACACGTTAAAAAATTCTTTTAGTGTTATACAATATGGTACTGTATATCATCAATCTTTTTGTGTAGGTTGAAGGAGACACAGTTGCTATTGTCATTGACCCTTCATCACAGTGGACTAAAATGAAAGGGTCAATTGAAAATGCTAATCCTTCCGCATTGATTGATGATTCATGTCAAACTGAAGCTGTTGAACATATCCGGGATAACTCCAAAGGGAAAAGCCAGTTAGAGCCAGAGGATGATTTCGGTTGTTCTAAGAATTATTTGGTTACGGCCGAGGAAGGAACTTTTTATGAAAATGGGAGTTCCCTTGGAGAAATTGCTCACTTAGAACGAACAAAATTCTTGGAGAATGGTTGCATAAATGGCTACAATCCATCAACCTCTTGCTCAACAAGTCAAGATTATTCTGTTAATGTAAGAGAAAATTTAACTGCAGTTGAGAAGTTGTGTGCCATGGTGAGTTCTTTTCCATCAAAACGGCCAACTGGTAAGGTTGTGTCTGTAATTGAGAGCTCTCCCAGACGGGACACGGTTGTTGGTTTCCTTAGTGTGAAGCAGTGGATTTATTGTAGGGATGGTAACAAAAAAGATTTCAGGAAGAGTAAACATCGATCAACCACCTTAAATCGTGGATATGTGCTTTTAACACCCACAGATCCCAAATTTACTAAAATGATGGTGCCTCTGAAAAACCTGCCAGAATGTGTCAAGAAGCGGTTGGCTGCTGGAGATGCAACAGTTGAGAGGGACCTTGTAGCTGCACGAATTGTTAACTGGGGTGAAGAAAGTTACATACCCGAAGCTCATGTGATGCATGTGTTTGGAAGAGGTAGTGACATAGAGGCACAGATTGCTGCAATTTTATTTGAAAATGCAGTTGACCCTTCGGATTTTTCTTTGGAAGTACTTTCCTGCCTTCCACCTATTCCTTGGAAGGTTCCCACGGAGGAATTACAGTCTAGAAGAGATTTAAGAAATTTGTGTGTTTTTACCATTGACCCTGCAACTGCTACTGACCCTGATGATGCACTGTCAGTTGAACAGTTGTCCAACGGGGTTTCTAGAGTAGGGGTCCACATAGCTGATGCTTCATATTTTGTGCTTCCTGAAACAGCTTTAGATATCGATGCTCTAATCAGGTCAACGAGTGTCTACCTCTTACGGCGTAAAGTACCTATGTTGCCCCAATTGCTTTCGGAGAATCTTTGTTCACTCAACCCTGGAGTAGATAGACTGACCTTCTCTATCTTTTGGGACATGAATACTGCCGGGGAGGTCCTAGATCACTGGATGGGTCGCACAATTATAAATTCCTGCTGCAAACTCTCTTATGAGCATGCTCAGGAGATCATTGATGGGGGATTTGATATTCACAGCTCTAGTTCTAAGGGAAATGATTGGCCCAGGTTACATGGCAAATTTGAGTGGGTTGATATAATTAGATCTGTTAAAAGCCTTCATGAAATTTCAAAAGTTGTAAGGGAACATAGATTTGCAGATGGGGCCCTGTCACTTGAAAGTCCAAAAGTGGATTTTGTATTTGATGAAGATGGCATCCCCTTTGACAGCATCTTCGCGGAACGGGAAGAGTCCAACTTTCTTGTGGAGGAATTCATGCTTTTAGCCAATAAGACAGCTGCAGAAGTGATAACAAGGGCGTATCCTACTAGCGCTTTGTTGAGAAGACATCCTGAACCTAATGTACGTAAACTCAAAGAGTTTCAAACCTTTTGCAACAAACATGGACTAAAATTAGATATTTCTTCTTCTGGCCACCTTCATCAATCGTTGGAGCATATAAAGCGAGAGCTTGAAGACTCTGTTTTGTTCGATATTCTGATGTCTCATGCTGCAAGGTCGATGCAATTGGCTGCATACTTCTGCACTGGAGATCTCTACAATGCTGAGGACGACTGGAGTCACTATGCCCTTGCCGTTCCTCTTTACACTCACTTCACCTCTCCATTACGTCGATATCCTGATATCGTAGTGCATCGTACACTTGCTGCAACTATAGAAGCAGAAGAGATGTACTTGAAACAGAGGATGCTCCATAGACTGAATGGAGAGGAAGCAGTAGTTCGTTGTTTAACTGGTATATCCTATGACAAGGATACCGTAGAATCACCAGAAGTTCAAGCAGCTTATCTACTGCAGCTGCAAAGCATCGGCTTCCAGGCACTGAAATTCTTACTGATTTAGCCGGTCATTTTAATGATAAGAAGCTGGCTAGCAGGCGTGTGAAGGATGCAATTCACAAACTCTGCACTTGGAATATATTAAAAAACAAACAGGTATGTTTAATGCGTCACTTGTCTGGAATGTCATTCCTTATCTCTTATTAGCTTCTGTACCTCCAATAGAAATTAAGTTGCAAAGTGGGGGGACTGCTGCTGGTACTGTGCCTTGATTGATAACTAATATGAGTGTTTTACTCCGCCTCCCACCCACCCACCCACCGTGTCTCCGCCCTTTCCCCTCTCTGTGTGTGTGTGCATAAATCTGTGTGTGCGCACATTTGTCTATGTGCGTTTTGTGTTGTACTGACATGCTCTAGTCCTGCTATTAGCACGAGTTTAGACTTTACAATGACTTACTGGCATTTGATCCTTCTGGTATATTTTATGATTTTGTTCCTATTGCTAAATCTGTATGCTTCTTTCATCATATCTCCTTGTTATTACTACCTAACTAGAAAGGTTTTATAGCTTTTTCTGTTGTGCAATTCATCTTCTCTCTCCTCAACTTCGAATAATATCCTTTATTATTTAACTCGACGCAATGACTTTTAAGCTGAAGATGAGTTCAACCATTCAATATTAAAATTACTTTATAGAATTAGCTTTTGAGGTTTAAATTGAGATGCATCACATAAAGAAAGAAATCGGGGTTGATAGCTGCTAATTTTTCTCGATCTAGAAAATCTTTACTTGTGTAAAAGAGCTATAACTGGTTGTATCTTTGATTTTAGAAGTTAGTCGAATAATTCTAACAGACTTGTGGAACCAAAATGAAGAATGCTCATCATGCATGAAGCTAAATAATACTAATTTAGATGTAGGGCAGAAGAAACTTCTTGACATTTCATACTCCTTTTGTGACTTATCTTTTATTTTGACATGACTATCTGATCGGTTCCAGAAAATGAACAGAAACCTGAATGATTCTTTTGAGGCAAGTAGCTCAAGTTTTCTTTATGACATGTGAGCCAAGGATCCACTTCCCACTGCCACCACCACCTTTTGTTAATTTACTTCTCTAGCTGCAATCCTGTTCTAGAAAAGGCATATAGTTTTGTTCAATGTGTAATACTGGGTATGAGTTGGCATACCTGTCTAGATAACGTCATTGTGTGTGCGCTTTACTGTACCTTGCAGTTGCCAAAATAAATCTTATGAAACCTCTTGTTAAATCTTGTGTCTGCACATTCTGGTGGGGTCTTTATGTTAAAAGTAGCAGAGGGGGGAAAAACTAGAAAGAATAACCACGAAAAAAAAACAGAAAGGTTGAACAGATTTAGGCAAAGCAGTAGGAACTCCACCTACATAGGCATTATTGAAATTTGAAAATTAACCTTCTTGAAAGAACTTGCAGTTAAGATAATGTAATATGGGAATGTTTGGAAAAGAGTTTCTTATGGAGAAAGTTTGTTTGAAAATGAAGTTCCATTAGCTGACCAGCTTCTTATTAAAGTTTCATTGAACGAGCTTTAAATTCGTGCATGGCAATAGTTGTGCTGATAATTTCTTTTCTTTTTTGCAGATATTATTTTCAGAAGCCCGAGTTCTCAGCCTTGGGCCTAAGTTTATGTCAATATACATCCTCAAGCTTGCTGTAAGTTGTTTTCATTCTAATTTTCTCTTTGGTAACAATGCAAATAAATGCACATTCTAGTGAGGGATGTCTTACATTTGCTTATTTGCATGTGTGGTAGACTGAACGGCGTATATATTATGATGAAGTTGAAGGTTTGAAAGTGGAATGGCTTGAAAATACATCAACTCTGGTGCTCGGCCATTTTATTAATAAGCGATCTAATAGGAGGAGCAGCCCTGGCAAATTTAGGCCGCTTGATGAAGTAGCTTTAATTGCTGATCCACGTGACTTGAAGCTGGAAATGGACTTGTCTGAACTGGACAATAAAGAGGACACTGAGAAGCAAATGGACAAGGAGATTCTCAAGTCTAGTTCAGACATAATCAATGTTGAACCTGCTGTTTTTCCCCTCACTGTCCGACTTCTATCAACAATCCCGGTCGTGCTACATGCTGTTGGAGGTGATGATGGACCGATCGACATAGGGACAAGACTGTATATTAGTTCATATCTGTAGTAATTCCAGGATGAATATTTACACATGTTCCATGGGAGATCGGAAGAGCACACGTGTGAAAAATTCTTATATAGTTGGACATCGCTCTTCCGATCTGGTTTAGAAGAGTTTCCAGAAATGGTGGGATGAGGTATCATGATGCCGTTAAGAATGTCAATGCTGGTATGTTGTAGATAGAGCGGGTACTTGTCTGGTCTTTTATCTAGTGGCTATTTTTAGGTAAAAGCTACTTATGGGAATAGGGGCTTGTTTTTGTTGGTCTTTATCCCGTATAACTTGGCTAACTGACGAACTTCCGTCTTAAGTGCTAATCAGTGGAGCCAAAGTTTTTATATTTCAGTTTCTACTCTTACTAAATTCAACCTAATATTTGTTAGGATAGAGCTGCTGCCGGTCTGGTCTTTGTATGTAGAGGTTAGGTTATCTGAAATCCACGTCATTAAGGCTGTATTTTCTGTTTCTTTCTTTCCTTTTTTTTTTTTTTTCCTTTTCCTTTTTTTTTTTTAATCAAGGTTGTATTCTCTTTATAAATTGTATGTACCTTTATCTATAAAGTACTATTTGATTGTAAGTATAGAAATGCGTGGAAAGAAAATGAATTTTAGGTAAATAAATTCCCTAGAATTAACTTTCATAAGACTTAATTTTCCACCAAGAAATAGTTATTCGTTTACATGTATTTGACAGCTATTATTTTTTGTTGGAAACAATTTTTTTTTCAAATTTTGATTAGTTGATTTGATAGTCATTATGTTTCATAGAAATTATTGAAGTTATATATATAGATTGTACCTTTTTCCATATATTGTTTTTATTTATCAAAATATTTTTATTTGTAAAATCTACGCTAGCTCTAATTTTGAGTTATATGTTTATATTTAAGACAAAGACAAATCTCAACGAATAAAAAAAATAACAAATGAATAACAACTTTCGTCAAGCTTTCATCTTTTATGTATTTTTTATGGACAATGGTGATATATAATGAGCATTTTTTATGATGGTTGTGAATATATGGCACATAGGGTTAGGTTTTTTGACAATTATGGTTCCATAAACGAAGTTATAGACTCTAATAAAAATCTATAAATTAAAAATTTTGAAATGATCATGAAGTCTTATATTCATAAACATTGACAAAAGATGACATGCAGTATAAAATCTCCAAAAAAAATAAAATAAAATAAAAAAAGAAGAGAGTCGATTCACACACATATTTTGCAATTTTTTAATATTTTTTAAGTTAAAAGATAATTCAATATTTTAAGAAATATGAAATTCCCATTCTTTAGAAAACCTATTACTAAGAAGCCTAAGGTAAATATTTTCTTTGTTTCTCTGGAAAAATATGATCACGTGAATAAAAGTGAGAAAATATTTTTTATGAAAAAAGCCAATTAAATAGCACAAAAATGAGAATTTATGAGAAAAACTAGTATTTTCCATAGAAAATTTTGGCAATCAATAACTAGTTTGAAATTGGTTAATCTATATATATATATATATATAATAACGGTTTGTCTGGCACAATTACAATTTTATCTGGCGTAATTAAAAAATCTTTTTCGCTTAAAACTCTATATGGTACAATTGCTTATAACGCTATACCGCACAAGCTGTCACTTTTAATTAAAAAAATTATTACAAATATAATAGTGAAGGATTGAACTTATGACCTGCATGTTAAGAGTAACATGCTTTTAAAACGTTATGCCAACTCTTTTGTTTGTTAATAATTTTCATTTATATATTACTATTATCGCATATTTTCATTCAAAGAAAACATTAAATTGTTAAAAATGATTTGTTTGCAGCGTCTCTAAATTTATAAACATATGAAATTGGATTTATAGAAGAAATAAAAAATTAATTTAATTAATGTTATAATTTCATAAGAAAAGTAGAATTCACAAAACGCATTCCCCGATCTGGTTGGATTCCAGAATAAATATGAATGTGAATATTTCTCTTATATGAATGTGAATATTTCTCTTTCTCTTTTATTTAAATATTAATTAACTTCTTCTAATATTGATTAGCCCAGTTGAGAAGAAGAACATTGTTTTGTTTTACTATAATCAAGTTTATCTTCTCGAGATTCAAAAACTCTTACAAAAATCACACTTTGTTTTTGAACTATAGTTACGAAATGAATAAATTGTAGCGTATAAAATGTTTATCCCTTTAAAGAAAAATAGTTGTCTTTATTAACATTTATAGCGGGAAATATTAAGAAAAAAATTATAATTTTTAATTAATCTAAACTAACAATATATATGTTTAATTAATTAAATATTCAATTGAATTAAGACAATTTATAAAAAATAAAAGTTCCTAAATGAAATTTAT
Organism: Nyctanthes arbor-tristis; assembly: GCA_963692815.1. Classification (NCBI taxonomy): domain Eukaryota; kingdom Viridiplantae; phylum Streptophyta; class Magnoliopsida; order Lamiales; family Oleaceae; genus Nyctanthes; species Nyctanthes arbor-tristis. The sequence goes on from CAVNYN010270102.1 coordinate 56,395, forward strand.
TATCCAATAAATATGAGTTATCAAGTAAGTTCCTCATTCATATTTATTTCTATTGTTTTATTATTTTTTGACCAATATGGGTTATCAATTATGTTTCTTATTCATATTAATTAATTTTCGTTGTTTTATGAATTATAAACTTCAAATTTTTTGCTGAACAAATTATAAAATACAAATATTTTAATGATATCCACACTTATCCATCATTGTATAATCAAATTTTTCTATAATTTAAACAATTAAATTATGATAAATATGTATTAGTTATTAAATTGTACAGTGAATCTTATTTCCAAAAATTGGATGAATCAAGTAAAAGAATATAAAAATTAAAAAAATTAAGAATACCACATGAGTTACCACTATAGAAAATAAAATGTCAAAAAAGACCTTACAAACAAACTTTTTAGCAGGAAAGCTACGGTACAAAGTTACTGCAGACTAATTTACTTATAGATATATATGCTGTTTTTTAATCATTGTATTTGTTCTTTGCTAGACTAAAATAGCAACGCGATATTACATGTAGGTATTTGTATAAAATAAAATAAAGTATCACCTGATTAAAAATATATGTGAGGAAACATGATATTATTTAGTTAAAATGGTATGACACTTTCTTATGAGTATAAAAATTTTTATGTGCATGGGGTATCGAGTGAATACAGATATGTACATACCCATATATATTACTAGACTGTTAACTAATAATATTAAATAAGTTAGATGATATAAACGTAAAAATATAGTAAAACATTAATCAAGTATGTAAACGGGTACCTATTAATATATTATTAATAAAATATAAATTTAATGTGTGGAGTACTAACTCAAAACTGTATATTTTCTGCTTTTTTATGCAAATCCAATGACATGCATTTGTTCAATATTTTATTGTTCATTGTTATTGAATTTTTTCTTAAAATTAGTCCTCCCATGCAATACATAGGTGAGATGCTAGACTCATAGTTTTTGTAATTGATTGTGATTCGATCATTTGATTGCTAATTATTATAACTTTATATAAGTTGGACTTGTGAACTTGAATGACGTGTTTGGAGGAGACCCAGAATTATGGGCTCAGTTATGCAACCAAATTTATGTTCAACACTTAAACATTTACTATAAATATCTAGTGGTAAGTTGTGATTCGCAAATCAATTAGTAATTCTAGACAATACAACTGGTATATTATATTTTATTTATAATTTACTGTTTAAAAAATAGACTTACACATTTTTTATACAAAATATACGGTATAACTCTAACGATTGTCATTTGCTAGACTAAAATAACAATGTGATATTATAGATACTTGCACAAAATAAAACGAAGTATCACCCATTGTTAAAAACACATGTAGGGAAACGAAATATTATCTGGTTAAAAAGGGTATGTTGAATATACTTTCTTATATGGGTATGAAAATTTTAATTTGAATGGGTATCGAATGAATACAGATATGTATATTACATACCCAGTGCATATTATTAGACTGTTTAAATAATTTAAAAGTAAAATATAACAAAGTATTAATCAAGTACATGAAAATGTAACTATTAATATGTTATTAATAAAATATTAATTTAACACGTCAAGTACTAAATTAAAATTATATATTTACTGATTTTATTATGCAAATCCGATGGCACATATTCGTGCAACTCGTTTGTGCGACTTCTTTTGATTCCACCATTGGCAACAATGACATTGATGTTGTATGATATTTTTAGATATCTTAATATTTTGTCTTTTAATAGATTTCGTTTGTTGTATTCAGTAATAGTTATACTTTATCTTCATTTTCAGCTTTTTACCTAAGGTGGACACGAGTACAATATAAAATATAACATTATTTACTTTTACTATACTACAATGCAATTATACATAAATACATACATGAATAAAATGGGCTGCGCCATGTGAATTTTTTTTTAGGTTTTTCTGCATAAGCTCAATCCAATTAACTATATTATTTTTTAATATTCTTGCTGATTATCTTCACAACCAGAATTTTGATATCAAAATTTATTTTCAAGGTGAATTATATAAATATTTTTTTTTGTCAATTATTTGAGATACTTTTTTTCTGTTGTCAATAAGGAACAAAGAAACATAAATTGTATCGAATGTTACTGAATTTTTACCTTACTTTCAAATGGATAAATGATATTTAACTGTCAATAATTAGATCAAGAACTTTAATTTAAAAGGAATTAGGTATCTCCACTTTAATTATCAACAATTATATCACCAAAGTTATACGTAATTATAAGAAGATCACTGTGTTAAGTCTATATTATTACCTTATCATCAACAAATTATAGTCTCAAATAATAAGAAAATGATTACTCCAAATGACACATTTTACTGAAGAGAAAAAATAGAAAAATAATTTTAGGGCTCACAAACCATTTAATATCTATATTGATATATAATTTTAGATAAATTTTAACCAATTGCCATACATTACAGAGATGATCATGCTATCATTTCATCATACTCTAACAACTTCTATTGAAAATCTTTACATATCCGAACTTTTGAATGCGATACGGTTCTCTAGAATTTTCAGCCATAAGTTGAAGTTAAATATCAATATTCCTGATATATTTTTATGGAATTTTTATCATTCGGTTACATTATGTAGTGACATGAGACTTATAATCTCAAGACATAGAGATCGTATCATTTAGATAAAAATTCTATCCAGATCAGATGCATGTGACAAATTTTTTCTATTGTAAGAAAGACTCTGATACAATTTGATCAAAGACTTCCTTTTATAATACAAATTACATTTGTAAATATCATATTTTTTATATTTTTTTATGACATCAAGTATCTAAATTTTTATTAAAGTACTTTTGATGTATGATTTTTTTTACTAGATCTCTACCATGCATCGCATAGGTGAAAATTAGTTAGAAATAATTTGCCTCACTCACATCTGCATGGCTAGTTTTTGTTGGTGTAATGTTGCTATATTAAACTTAGAAATGATGTAACACTAAATGTCTTGTGCCGTAATGATATCAATGGAATAATATCAGCCACCGATGTAAGTATATCATCACCTCACACATTACATCAATGACTGACATGGGTGTAGCCAGAATTTTAGGCCAATGCAGATAGAATTTTTTCGTTTTAGATGGGCAGTTGTCAGGGAGAAATTTTAAAAAGTAGAAAACAAAAAATATTGCAATAAAAATTAGAGTTTTACATATTAGAGCTTTACTAAATTGAAGTATAAATCAATTTAAAAATTAGTGGTTAAGGTTGTTAGGCCTTTAGTCCTTTATTAAATTGATAGAGAAATGATTTCCTCCCATCCGTATAACGGGCGGCTTTTATTAGCCCCCCCCCCCACATGCATGTGGGCACCTGCATGTGCGGGGGCCAATAAAAGCCCCCCACTAGGAGGTGATCATTTTGCTCAATGTCATACTAGTAAACAAGCCCCGGTCATTCCAATTTCTAAACATAAATAAACCCAGAATGGCAAAGTCATAAACATAATCAATCTTCAATCTCAATTATTCTTAGTAATTACTACCAAGCAAAGCAAAGACTGAGTCATTCGATCATTCCAATTTCCAAACATAAGTAAACCCAAAATGGCAAAATCATAAACATAATCAATCTTCAACCTCAATTATTCTTACTAATTACCACCAAGCAAAGCAAAGGCTGACCTCAGACCCAAGAGTGAAGTAGAAGAAGTAGAAGCCGGCTGTGATGTGTGCCTGTGGCGGCTGTAAACTACTCCCCTGCTAGCGGCTGCTTCAACGGTTTAGCCTTCAAGCAAACAGAGAGAGAGAGAGAGAGAGAGAGAGAGAGAGAGAGAGAGAATTGCGATTGAGGCAGGGAGGCGTGACTGCGTGACTCATGAGCAAGAAGTTTCGACTTTCGCGTACCAGTTCCTGGCTTCAACAGAGACGAAAGAGGAGAGACGACAGATGGGGTTTGTTTCTGAATTGGGAATTTTACATGAAAGTTGTTACATTTGTAACAAATTGGAAAAATACTCTTAGTTGCAAATATTTTGGTCTTTGTAATAGTTATTGAAAACAAATGGCAAAAATACTTACATTATTAATAATTTCAAAAAATAAAAATAAAAGGATGGGGAAAACATTAAAAAAATAATCAAAATAATTAATCCACGTCCTAAAATAAGACTCCTACCAAATTAAAACTCATAAATTCTCTTTCATCTCTACAATTATTATCGTTAATTACACATAATACAAACAACCTTTCTTTCTCATCTCCTTTAAAAAAAAAAAAAAGGTTGACCTCAAAACCAATGGAAGAATCGAGGGAAGAAAATATCTACAATTTTCATATGAACCATCAAGGGAAGAATCCCGCACATAAGGACATGTAATGTAAAGTATTACATATGCCGATTTTAGACATAATATGTAATATATTGCAAAAGATATAACATGCAATATGTAATATGTGATAGAAGATATAACAGATAACATAACATAGCATGTAATGTATTACAATTTTCTTTCTCTCATCTCCACAAAATTCCGTTGATGCCAATTTTCAGTAGAAATTAACCATGATTTTCATAGCAAATATTGATACAATTGTGACTTCGAGGATGAGGCGGAGTTGGATGATCAAATCTTCCAAAACTTGTTTTGCATACACACGTCGGCGAATACAAGGTACTGTTGATCAAACAAATTAAACCGTACGGGAAGTTTCATTGCAGTTACTTACTCATTTTCAAGAATTAGTACACAAACTCTACATGCACGGTTGGCAAAACTGCTCTTGAATAATTGTTTGTTGGCAAAACTGCTCTTGAATGGGTCAACGGGTGGGGTTGGCGTAATTACCACTTCTGAATTTGGTAATGGACCTTAGGTGGGCTCTGTTTCCTTAATTCTTTGGGCCAAGACAATAGGTTCGTTGGCCTTTTAAATTTTAACCTAATATGGGCTGGACCTTAGATTGAATTTTCAGTGCGGTCGAACCCAATTTTAACAGGGCCACTCCAAGGTCGACGGACCTCACTGGTCCAAGGATGGCTACACCAGTAGTGGCTGACATTATATCGTACCATCTGTCTGGTGCTATAATTATACTAGACATCTCGTGTTAGATTTCTTCTAATATTAAACTGGGTTTCCTTATGTAAATTGTAACTTTCATTTCTAGGTTCAAAAAAGCAAATGTAGTTGTCTATGCATGTGCTTGATGATTCTTTGCAGGCGAACCTCTTCATTTCTTGTCGTGCTGTTGTACGCAGTAATGTGGTGGTTGATGAAGTTTGGAAAGATAAACGTCTGATACGTTCATTTGTTTTACGCTTTTCTTTTTCTTTTTTTGGGCCAACCATTTGTTTTATTTTTATTTTGAAGTAGAAATAGAATGTTAAAGAGGGCCTAAAGCAGTTAGCGGCGTTGAACAATGTATGCGATTGGGATGATTTGTTTGTTTTTCTATAAGTAATAAGACTTCTGTAGTTGATTGTTGCAACTCAGAGAATCTCCAATGGTGTAAAGGGAATCTCTTTCTTCCTGACTTTTATTACTGAAAATTCATAGCAAGGCATCTTCAATGGTCATGTACTTAGTAACGGAACATTTGTCAAAATATAAGTAGTTGAAACAGTAGTGATAAAAAGAGAAAGAAAAACCAGAAGAGTGAATACATTTATATACATTATTTACGACACCGTCTAAATCTAACCATTGTAGTAAAAAATTTCTACCTTTTTTTAATTGTTACATCAGTATTTTTTCCCTTAAATGTTATGATAGAAAATTTTCTCCAATAGACATTTCATTGGAGATGCTCTTATAGGCAAAATTGTGACACAATTAATTATATATAAGATAAGATGATAATAGGATAGGATATACGGAGAGTTCTTATCTAACGCCATATGTTATGGCACCATGTAGCGCTATACGACCATGCGGCGTGCATCGGGACACGCCACATGGGAAATCACAACTATGTGGTGTGCATCGTGTCTTGATGACATCATATGGTGCCATACACATGGTTTTATATTAATTTGATGGAATTGCACGAAGGGGGACGATACTCTTTTTATTTGACTTAGAATGATAAACCTGTTGCAATGCTTAGTTTTACTTTTTAGGAGTTGATTTTGCAGCGTATCAAGTATCTTTAGATTTAAAGAGCAAAATGTTTAATATTTTCCTGTAATTTTTATTTTTAGTTTTTTTATTTTTTATATTTATTATAATTTGGAGTATATTTTCTCCAAACACAAGGTACACAATTCATGAAACCAAATTTGGTTAAAGAAATTTCGTTGGAAAGCTGGGAATTTTTTGAATTATGATACTCTCATCGCTTCTGTCAAGGGGTTGGTGAATTGCTTCAACAGCCTTGATTGGGATCCTTTCCCCGACCAATTGCAAACCCGCAAGAAGATTGAACTCGTTTTTATTTTACACTTCTTAAAAAAATATATATATATATATATAAATGAAAATAAAACATATATATTTGTAAAGTAGACAAATTAAAAATGAAGGCTAATTGGCATTATCCAATCTTAACTTTTCACCATTACCACTAAAACTTATTGGAACAACCACCAAAATATTTTGACCGGAGCAAATTGATAGGAAATATCTTACCAACGATACAATTTCCGATCAAACTGTAAGTTGTCAGAAATTTTGTGAACCGTCAAACGTTTCTAGTCGAAAGAGGTACCCATTGGAAACTTCCCTACTGAAAAACAAATTCGTTAGAAAATGTCGATGGGAGCCAACAAATCACCGGAAAGTTTCAAATGGCATCCACTTCCATCAGGAAATTTCGACGTGCTAACTATTTAGTCTGAAAATTGACGGCAATTAATTTCTCAAACCATGCAACGTGTTCGGAGTCAATACGAAATAAATACTGACTCTGTGTCCCATGGGTGAAGCTTTCTGTCCAAAACTTTCTAACAAATATCTCTTTGCTGTTGGAAATTTTTTATGGAAGTTCTCCTAGTGCCTGAGTTGAGCTTGACCGAGCTCTCAGCTAACTTGGAGTAAGTTCGTGATGATGCTAGCTTGGTTGTTTCGTACTGTTTCCTTTTACAAAATTGATAATAGCAAATTATAACGTCTAGAAATATGCAAAATTTCAAGTGTAGTAGCAAAATTAGAAAATAATAAAGCGTCTTTTAGTCCTTCAATCCGACCCATACTTCACTTGCGTATCAACATCATCTTCATTTTCTTGGACCTCATCCAAAAGTTCCTCCTCTAGATCCTCTTCTGGGTCCTTATCTTAAGGAGCAGTGTAATTCTGTTGCTAATTAATGTTGCTCCAAATATTTCATGTAATAGGCCACGAGTATCTCTCAGTAAAGAATATAGTCAACATGTATTCTTGGAGCACCTTTTAGATCCCAGTGTATATTGGTTGCAATCTTCAATGAGGTTTTTATAGACCAAATAACTTTCGTTGGTAACCCTAATTTATAGCCCTAGCTTAGGCTTCCCGAGCACTCTGTATGAGTTTGCCAATGGTCATCTCTGGCTTGCCTTCATATCGCTTATACTAAAGTCTGGTGATATTAGCTATACGTGGTTCACTTCGCTGAGCCATATTTTTCGTTACACTACGTGATTATGCAAAAGTCCATCTTAGCAGGGTTCACTAGTTTCATTTGTTAAATTCGAGGACTTAAAAAGACGCCTTACGGGTATGCTTAAACTCTTTTCCTTTTTTCGTTTGTTTGTTTTTTTTTATATTACAAAGGGAGTTGCGGGGTGGGGAATTGAACCCTTGG